>JAADVV010000148.1:0-24596 GCA_023335905.1 Pythium pyrilobum | reverse complement strand
CCAGTCGCCAGTCACGGTGGGACGTACCCTGCGTCTCGTCGTCGTACTTGCGCGCATCAATCTCCGTGTCCTCGAGCGGCAGGCGCACCTCGGCGACCATGAGCTGGTTCTGCTCCGAGCCGGACGTGTGCGTGCCGAGCAGCAGCTTGTGGACCGAGAAGTCGTCGCCCGCCGACGTGTGGCAGCTCGGCAGCCACTGCACCGAGAGCGACGGCCACTCGAGCGCGTGGGTCATCACGAGATCGTAGAGGAACGGCGTGTTCTTCTTCCAGACCTTGTACTCCTCGTTGATCATCTTCTCGTTCATGACCGCCGACGTCTCGTTGGCGTCGGCCGCCGCCGCGTCCGCTTCGTGGCTCGACATGCTCGCTCTTCGTGGAGATCGCTCGGGTGGCCCTCGGCTCCACTGGGCCACGGGTGCATTTTGCGCGCGGGATGTTTTGCCGCGCTTCGTAAAAAGAGGACGGGGTAGGTTTTACGACGAGGTCGATTTCGTATTTACGACGATTCACATGTCGACACCCACTCTTGATAGGAATGATGGTATCGTACCGGTATTGTATAGGGAAGTCATTGAACAAAAAATCACATTGGGGTCCCCAATTCGCAGCGAGGAAGCCAAGATGAAGCGAGGTGAGCGCGCTGTGTGCAGCCCACGCGGAGCATCGCGCAGTGATGGCGCATCCTCTGCACGCCCCAGAGATGTTTGGGGTGGAGTCACGGATTTACGTGGTTGCTGCTCGTTGTAGACGCGCAGCTCGGCGTCTTCGGCGGACTCTTCGTGCTCGCGATCGTCTCGGTGGTCCTCTCGGCGGCGCTGTATCCGACGCAGTGGGGGCTCTTCGTCTGTACGTCTATCCGCGATTAGTTCCATGCATGTGGCGATGTTGTGTTGATAGTGGATGGGTTTGGTGTGTATGTGCGATGCAGTGCTGCCGTACGTGTTGCTGCCCGTCACGGCTGCTGCATGCGCGGCAATCGCCGACGACGAAGAGCTCAGGTACCGTTCGCAACCACACACTTCAATCCACTTACAGCACCTTGACGTAGCGCACACACACTGTTGCGTCTATTTCTACTGCAGCCTCTGGAGCAATTTTGGCTGTTTCTTCGAGGCGTTCTTCTGGGTGTCCACCGTCGCCGTTCCCTCGATCCTCTATCGCGTCGACGCGGTGCGTACTGCAGTACTCCTTGCGATAGCAACACCAACCGCTCCGCTCACTATGATGTTTTGAACGTCTTTACGCTCGTGCGTTTGACTGCAGATCAACGGATCGCAACTCGGCTGGCTGCTCGCCGCCGACGTGCTCGTGTTCGCATCGTTCGTCGGCTTTGCGTGGATCAACTCGGGCGACGACTGAGAGTCTCGACCACAGCGAACAACTTCAACGAGTAGTAGCATCATCCAAGTGGAGCCTAATTTTCTCAATCGCCACGTGTCTCTCCACGCCAGCCTTCAAGATCCAGCAAAGGCCGTCTTAGCTGTACCGTATCACCGTCCTCCTCATGCATCCATCATGGATTCCATGGGGATCCACATCGACCATCATCTCCATGTTGCAATCTGTGACATGTGTCACTATTCCAACCTCGTTTTCAAGGTTCTTCTACGGATTACGGCGCCAAAAGATCCACTGTTTTGACGAGCGGATCCGTCTGCGGCGAGATCATCAAGAGACGCCACTCGCCGATCCGCATCCGCTCGCCCACGCCGCTCTCGTCTTTCTCTCTTCCGCGTAGAACAATCTCTGTCTCTCTCTCTCTCCCTCCCACCACCACCACCATGTCGATCTCCGTGGGCGCCGCCGGCAAGGTCGGCGACGGCGTGAACGCGTACTACGTCTTCAAGGTCACGTCCGAGACGTTCTCGGTGGAATCGATCCAGGTCGACCGCCGCTACTCGGACTTCCTCTGGCTGCACACGCAGCTCTCGCGGCAGTGCGCCGGGTTCATCATCCCGCCGCTGCCCGCCAAGGTCGTGCCGCTGCTGCAGGGCCCCGAGTTCCTCGAGCGCCGCCGCGCCGGCCTCGAAAAATTTCTGCGCAAGGTCGTCGAGCACGACGAGCTCAAGAACACCAACTACTTCAAGTCGTTCCTCGAGTGCTCGCCCGTCGAGCTCACGGCGCTCAAGGCCGAGGCGCAGAAGCACGACGGCGCCGCGACTGGACCGACCGGCGCGCCGCTCTCGCAGGTGGCCCAGAAGAGCCAGCAGCTCGGGAGCTGGTGGGGCAAGGCCTACCAGAAGATGGCCGAGAACGACAAGGTCAAGCTGCTCGCGGCCAAGGCGGGCCGCGATCTGAACACGTCGCACGTGATTGAAGATCCAGAGTTCAACAAGATCGTCAAGTACGTCACGGAGCTCAACACGCTCGTCAAGGCCATGCAGACGCGCGCGCAGCATGCGCACAAGCAGAACCGGCTCGCGGCCGGCGCCTACTGCGGCCTCATCGAGTGCATGAGTTCAATCGCCGACATTGAGCAGTCGTCGCCGAGCGGCGCGTCCAACACGTCGCCGTCGGACTTTGGCGCCGTGCTGACGCTGCTGGACACGCGCGCGCGGCTCATCGACGCCGAGCTGGCCGAGTTTTCCGAGTCGGTCGACTACTTTGCGCGCTGGGTCGGCGCGGTCGTGAACGCCGTGAACGTACGCGAGGACCGCCGCTACGTGTACCAGGCCAAGCTCGCGGCCAAGGGCCAGGGCAGCAGCAACAACAACCCGTCGCAGGACCTGATGGAAGCCAAGGAGGACTTTGAGAAGGTCCACGTGCGCGTCGTGAACGAGGTCAAGCGGTTCCAGGTCGAGAAGTCGGTCGAGCTGCGCCGCCTCTTTGTACAGTACGCCAAGGTCCAGGCCGAGAGCCTCGCCGAGCTCACGAGCGTCGTGGACGTGAGCAAGGCCGCGCTGGACGCGCCCGTGCCGACGCACCAGTTCAAGATGCCGTTCTTCAGCCAGAGTAACCAGCAGGAGAGCGAGATGGACGACGCCATGCGCAAGATGGAGGTGCGCCGCCCCGAGACGGCGGACGCCAAGGACTCGCTGCCTGGCAACGAGACCAGCGACTTGTACGCGGACGTGTGTCTGTAAATTGCGTCGACTGTAGCGCCAGCACAGCCCAGGCCCCACGGCTGCGCGGTGCTCGCGGGCTCCGCGTGCTATTTCGATGGTATCGTCCAGCTATTACTAACTGCATGCAACAGACGTTCGTGTTCTTCTTCATGCCACGGCGTCCACGGCGTCGTGTATCCGCTCCACGAGCTGCGCGATCTCCTGGACGTCGCTGTCACTAGAGAGCCATTGTAATTCACTCATCAGAGTGAGTGGACAGTCACTCCGTCTAGAGACGGGGAAGAACGGGTACTACTAGCCAGCTCACCTGGTGTCGTAGCGGTACCACCACTTGGTCTCCATGTCCAACGACGTGTCGTCCTGCATGATACGACTCGCGAGCAGCAGACACGACGCGGCGATCGCAGTCGGGGGAAAGGCCAGTCCCTCGGGCGAGCAGAGCACGTCGTTGGCGAGCGCGAGCGCGCAGTGCACGGTGCTTTCGCTCAGGCTACACTCACATCATCGTTATTCGTATAATCAGCGGGAGAGCGTCACGAGCCAGGGGGGAAGAGGGGGGCACGCACTTGAGGTGGCGCGCGTAGTTCAAGAGGAACGCGTGCGGCAGCACGACGTCGATGTCGAACCGCAGCACGCGCAGCACGGTCTGCTCGGCGTTGATGAGGCTGTTCTTGAGGTTCGAGTACGCCTGGCCGTCAGACCAAACCGTATCGAATGCGGGTGTCAGCGTGGAATGCAATGCAAGAGCAAGAGAGGCACAGAAAATAACCCACCGCGTCGGCGCCCAGCGGCTCGGTCGTGTCGTTCATAACCGCGTGGACGACGTTCACGACGCTGCGCAGCGTGCGCGGCACCTCGCAACTCTGGCAACGCGACGACGACAGGATCAGTACCATGGACGCCCCATTCCAGTAGCCGCCAGAGGCCACGAACCTTTGTCGCGAGGAACAGGCACGCGCCGCCGATCACGCGATGGTCAAACTGCGACTCGCTGGCCGTGGGGAACAAAAATGTGGTCAGCGCGATCTCTGCGCAGGCGTCTGCACCCAGGCGGCTAGGCCCCGCACCTCCGAGCCGCGTAGAACTGCTGGACAAAGAGAACCGCCGTCGCCGTCACCGCCTATTCGAGTGGGGTTACGCCGCCCCCGTTGTGTGGTCAGCGGACGCCATGTTCTGACTTGTGGACACAGTGACTCGCGTACCGTGTCCAGCAGCAGGCTCTCCGCGCAGCGCCGCACGAACTGCGCGCGCGCGACCGCGTGGCGGAGCCTCTTGGCGTCGCATCGTCCGTTCGGCGTCTCCTCGGAAGCCGCGGCGACGCCGGTGACGCGCCGCGGCGCGCAGCGTTCCTCCCGTGACGTGACCACCATTTCCGATACCGGTATGTCAAGGCCCAAAATGTGTGATACTACTATCCCCACTAAAACCGTTCTTAACAGTTCCACCCGGGTTTAGCAGCGACATGGCTACACTTCGTCGTCCGCCGGGACGTGTATGCGCGCGAGGATCTGCTCGTGCATGTGGTAGGGCGTGAGCACGAGCGCGGAGCAGCGCAGCACGATCTTCTGCGTCCACTCGCCGTCCGCGCGTACCACGAAGTAGTACGCCAGGAAGCTCTTGGGGTCCTGGTACCAGCCCGAGCGGCCCTGCTGCGTGCCGGGCATGGCGCCGAGCACGCCGCAGTCGAGCGCCTGCCGGTACAGCGCGAGGCGGAACGCGCGGCGCGCGCGGTGGCCGCGGAAAGCCGACTGGATCTGCGTGGCGAAGCGCCCACAGTGCTGGCAGGGGGGGAGGGGACAACGGAAGCGCGTTAATCCCGTACAAGCCAGCCACACACCCACAAAGACGAGCGGATCCACTCACGATCAGCGAGGCGCGCCGCGTCTTCGGCGCCGGCCCGATCGGCGTGAGCACCTTGTCCGTGTCGATCGGGTGGACTGCCAACAGAGTCTCGTCCTCCGTGTCCTCGATGCGGTGCACCAGATCGTAGATCACGCTGAGGAGAATGCTGTGGTCGTCGTCGATTGCGACGTCACCGTCGGCCGGCTCGCTGGGGTCGAGACCGTCCTCAGGGTCATCCTCGCGCTGGCTCGCAGCAGCGACTACTGACTCCTGTACGACCGAGTCGTCGCCACCATCATCGTCGTCTTCCGCATCCCCGCTCACACCAAAGGCGGGTACATCGTTCGAAATCGGTTGCTCTGCAGCTTCCCACTGGTCTGCTTCACCAGATCCGCCTGCATCAGTCGAGCGGTCACGGTCCGCTACGAGCTCGCACGCCCTGGGCGGCTCCTCCCACGCGAGCTGCTGCGCGAGTACGCCCACAAGCTTTGTCTCCGACACCACGTGGACCGTCCTGGCGGCGTCGTTCTCCGAGACGAACGTCGCGCCTTCGTCCACACCGGTCGAAGCGGTTACGTCGCTCGAACGGAACAGCTCAAAGCGGCGGAAGCCCTTGTCCGAGTAGGACTGCACCAGTGACGGCAACGCGTGGGCCTCTGCGCACGGCCGCCGCTGCCTCGGCTCTGGGCTTGATTGGGGGCGACACCGTCTCACCGCCTTGGACGGCGACGTCTCACCGAGGACGGAGCCGCAGCCTGCGCCTGTGAGCATCAGCACAAACTTCTCCTTGCCTCCGCCGCTGCCAGTGCCAGCTCCGTCGCCTCGCTCGGTCGTTTGCGTCTCGCCCTCGACGAGCCCATTTTGCTCATGGACCATGGCCATGGCCAGCTGCCTCGCCTCGAGGAAGCTCGTGGCGCCTTCAAACGAAATGGCTTGGGAGGCGTTGCCATTGCTTGAATCCACACTGCCAGCGGTGGACTGACGGCCGGGCTGGACGGACGCGTCCACGGGTTTTGGCTTCTTCCTCTTCGCCGGCGACGGCACCAGCGCCTTTGTCGTCGCCTGCGGGCTGTGCAATGGCTTGCGTATCGACTGCTTGAGCGGCGAGTGCTGGAGTGCGCGCGGAAGCCGCGCGTCCTCTGCAGGTTTACGCGGCGGCGACGGTGCTGGTGACTTGCACGTCGGCGTCGCCGACCGAGTCGCTCGTTGCCGTGTCGGGCTCGAGCCCACGCTGACAGTCTTCTTGGCGGGCGACGCACTGCACGTCGGGAGCTGTGGGGGGTGCACGGCGTCCCCCACACTGCGCCGCACGGGCGACTTGTCGCCGTGGAAGTGGGGCGAGACCGCCTTCGTGGGCTGCTTGTTCGCTGGCGAGTTGGTCGCGAACGTCTTCTCGCCGAACATGCGGATCACCTTGTCGGGGCTCGTCGCGAGCACGTGCACGCCGCCGGACTCTTCCGCTCGCCGTCCGCTTGGGCTCTTCGCTGCCAGAGGGGACGCGTTCGCCGCACTCACGTCGACGATCTGCAGCTCCTGGTCCGTGGGCTGGCCGAGCATCAGCGCCTGCAGCAAGTCGCGCTCGTGGTTGCGCTGCGCGATGAACTTCTTGGTCAGGTACCGGCGCTCCTTCTCGGACGGACACTTGGCGAGCTGCTCCTCGCGTCGGTTCTCCGCGAGGATGCACTGCTCGATGACCTGGAGGTGCTTCATGGACAGCGCCGACTGGGCCGAGCTGCGCTTCTGGATCGCCGGCAGAAACACGTTCCCGGCGACGTGGCGGCCATCGCCCGCGTGGAGCTGCACGTGGTGCTGCTGCTGCGCGTGCGACGCCGCCGCGAGCAGACTGCGGTGGAGACCGCCACCATCCATGGAGAAGCCGGCGCGGTGTCAATGGGCGAAAGGGCCTCACGCCATGCGCACCTGTCGACGAATGACGCGGATGCCCGCGCGTCTATTTAGAGCCCCCTGCGTGACATATACGGCATGATAGGAAATAGCAAGGAAATAGGTGGGAGCTACGAACCGTGGAGCAGTGAGTACACCACACGGGTCTCCTGCATGGATTACCTTCATGGGTCCTACGACTTCTTCACGCTGCCGTACAAAGTGGCAGGCATCGCGCGCTCTTCGATCTCGGCGGTCTCGCCGTCCGCTTCTTCTTCTTCTTGTTCTTCGTCGTCGTCGTCGTCTTCATCGTCCAGATTGATCTCCTCGTCGTTGGTCACCTCCACGACCTTTTGCCGCACATTTCTCTCCCGAGCTTCGTCCTCCGATACGCTGCGCTTGAGTGTGGTCGAGGGGGCTTCGTCACTCACCACCTGGGCCTCCAGTGCTGCCATCGCGTCGCCCGAGGATGGCAGCGCACCGGTCGCTGCCGAGGCCGCCGGCACCATGCCGCCGACCGCTGTGCCTGAAGACGCGGCCTGCGGTGTGATCTCGGCCGAGATGTAATTGACGGTCGAGTACTGCGCGACCACCGACCGCTTGATGCGCAGCATCTCCAGGAACGAGTGCTCGGAGCCGTGCGCGACCTCAAAGTCGTGCCAGACCTTCCAGAACGACTCCTCGTGCTGGCGCGGGTCGCAAAACTGCGACGTGTGCGCGTAGATCGCGCGCGCGCGCTCAAACTCGCCGAGCTTGGTCTCCATGTCGGCAAACTTGAGACAGAGCGGCGGCACGAACTTGTCCTCGAGCTTGTCGATGCCGCGCTGGTAGATCTCGCGCACTTTGCCGACGCCGAAAAACTTGTGCGCCTTCTTGACGTACGCAAAGTACATGTCCAGGCGGTCCTCCTCCGGCACGGCGTCGGTCGCGCGCTCGTACACGCTCATGACGTTGCGCAGCATGCCGTGCTTCTCCTCAAAGTCGCCGTACTTCTGGAACAGCGCCTTGGCGTACTGCGGCGGCGCGGCGTTGATCGCCTGCTCGTGGAGATCGCGCGCGCGCTCGACCTTGGTGCCGCCGTACCGCTTGACAAACTTGGTCAGGTACGCGTTCCACAGCTCGAGCGCGTGCGGGAACGTCGGGAACAGCGCGAGCCCGCGCTCGTACACGCGGAACGACTCCTCAAAGTACTTGTTCTCCTCCAGATACGCCGCGTAGTTGAGCACCATTAGCGGCGTGATGAGCTTGAGCTCAAACGCCTGGTCGTACGCCGCCCGCGTGGACGCGAGATCGCCCAGACTCTCCTCGAGGTCGAGACGCAGCGTCCACAGCTTGACGCTGAGGTGCACTTTGTCTCTCGACCGCAGCGCCACCTTTTGGCGCAGCCGCGCCGTGACGCTGTCGGGCACCGCGCAGGCGTCGCGCACGACGCGGAGCGCATCGTCAAAGTTCTCGAGGCGCAGCTCCATGTCGGCCCACGCGCAGTACACGGCCGCGAGCTCGTCCTCGGTGCGGAACTCGACCTCGACGGCCTTGTGCAGGATCGCACGCGCGTCGGCGACGCGTTCATTCTCCTCGTAGAACGTGGCAAACTTGATCCAAAGCCCGTGGAGCCGACCGCCCGACTTGAACGGGGCGACGGTCTTGACGGCCTCGGCGAACGTGCGGATGACCTTTTGCGGGTCCGCCTTGTGGAGCTCCACGCGCTTCTCCCACTCGCGCACGTTGTTGGGGTTCTGGCGCAGCAGCACCGAGTTGAGCAGCACGGGCCGGCGGTCCGCGACGTCCTCGTAGATCTTGAGCAGGCGGTCGACCTGCGCCTGGTGGTCCACCGTCGAGTCATCGCCACCGCCGTCGCCGCCATCGGGGTGCTCGACGAGCTCCATCTCGGTCGTCAGCATGGCCTCCACGAACTGCACGTACGCGTCGAAGATGAGACTAAAGTCGCGCACGGTCCTGACGGTCTGGATGCCTTCCTCGTACACGTCGCGCGCCGACTCGAAGAGCCCGAGGCGCACGTAGTACGTCGCGAGCGAGCACCAGAGACGGCCCACTTCGTCCGTGAACTGCGCGATGCCGCTGCGCAGAATGGCCTCCACGTCCAGCGACGGCGAGACCGCGGTCGGGTGCTGCGAGACCATGTCGCAGAGCTGCATCCACAGCGCGTGGGTCGTCTTGGCCGTCGGGTACGTCGTCTGCTGCTGGATGAGCACGACGAGCTGCTCGCTCGCCTCGCCAAACAGCTTGGCCGCGCACAGATAGTCCACGTAGTCCTCGCGCTTCGTGGGCTCGAGCATGAGATACCTTCGGTAGACGCTGCGCACGGTCGCCGGCACGCCGGCCTTCTTGATGTACTCGACGAACGGCGTCCAGACGCGGCTGTGCTGCGTGATGGGGAGCGCGCGCAGCGCGCGGTTGAACGCGAGCCGCGCGACCGTCACGCGCTTCATCTGCTGGAGAAGCTTGAGGTACCCGAGCCACAGGCGCGGCATCGTCGGCAGCTGCGCGAGCGCGCGCTCGTAGAGCGTCACGAGCTGGTCGTAGCTCGGTGCGTCGAGCCGCTTGCCGCGCACGCTGGACTCGTGGACTTCGTCCAGATACTGCTTCCACAGCTTGTAGCTGCGCGGCAACACGTGGAGCGCGCGCTCGTAGATCGCCGCGCGCGTAGCAAGCGGTTGTGAGCCGGCAGCCGCGAGGAAGTGGAGCCACGCGTGGATCGAGTGCGGCTGCTTCGTGACCTCTTCTTCATTGTCGAAAAAGGCCCCGTCAGAGGCATTCTACACGAACAAACCGTACATGGATGGAGAGAGCAGTTAGATATCTATCCGATCGTGTACCGTACTGTGGCGGAGGACGCACCATCGGCGCGCTAGACGCGGGGAAAGCCTGCGGACCGACCGCGACGCGGGTCGCCATTTTGCCCTGGATGATCTCGGGTTGTGTTGGTTGGCCGATTCAAAACCTTTTCGAGAGCGAGGTTTTATATCCCAACGGCAAGGTGCACTGTACATATTCTACTAAGTACGTATGGGGAGTCACTTGAGTGCAAGGTTACTGTATCGAGGTTATGTAGCCATTTTCTTACATCTTGGTCGGTTTTGTACCTCCTCGCTGGTCAGAAATAGCAGCCCAGGACAACTAGCGTCGGGCTGAACTCGCGTTCACGCACACGCAGCCACGCAGCGCGAGCTCAAACGAGCGCGGTTGCCATGTCTATTTGGGGACCCCTCCCCCCTCCCCCCCGCACCGCTTGCTTGCGCACAAAAGACGGCGCCGCAGTCGTCTCCCTGAGACCTGACACGCCTCGCTCACACGGCTATATCGCCCCAAGTCGCGAGCGATGGGCGCAGCGGTGGCAGCCGAGGACGAGAAGTTCCGGCAAGTGTACCTCAATAATGACGCGAAGAACGCGCGGCTGCGCAAGACCCACGGCTTTGCGGGCAACCGCGTCGCCACCTCCAAGTACACGCTCATCAGGTTCGTGTGTGTCTGCTACTGCTGCTAGTCTCCATGGACATGCGTGCCATTGAGCATCTTGCTGCACGTGCCAGCTTCCTGCCCAAGATGCTCTTCGAGTTCTTCCGCGTGATCGCCAACTGCTACTTTCTCGTGATCTCGATCCTCCAGGTCGCGACGCCCTGGTCGCCGACCAACCAGTACACGACCGCCGGCCCGCTCGTCATCGTGCTGCTCGTCTCGATGGTCAAGCAAGGACTGGAGGACAAGAAGCGCCACGACGCCGACGACGTCCAGAACGCGCGCAAGTGCCGCGTGCTCGATCGTCGCGGCGAGACCATCGTCAAGAGGTGGGAGGACCTCCAGGTCGGCGACGTGCTGTGCCTCAAAGACCGCGAAGAGTCGCCCGCCGATATCTTCATCCTCTCGACCTCGGAAGAAGAGGGTCGGTGCTTCGTCGAGACCTGCAACCTCGACGGCGAGACCAACCTGAAGCGGCGATCCGCGATCGAGCAGGTCGCGCGCAACATCGGGTACCGCAAGCTCAACGACCCGCCGCTCGCCGAGGAGGACCACGCCAAGAACATGATGCGCTTCACAGCGCTGATGGAGTACGAGCAGCCCAACAACCGGCTCTACAACTTCACGGGCCGCATCGAGTTCGGCCCGCCCACCGAGGCCGCGCCCGTCGGGCCGTCCAACATCATCCTGCGCGGCTGCAGCATTCGCGGCTGCTCGTACATCTACGGGCTCGTGATCTTCACGGGCCCAGAGACCAAGCTCATGCAGAACGCGCGCGCCACGCCGTCCAAGCAGAGCAGCGTCTACCGTATGGTCAACAAGTGTATCATGCTCGTCTTCCTCACGCAGTTCGTGCTCTGCGTGATCAGCACGATCTGCAACTCGGTGTGGACGCACAAGTACCGGTCCAAGGTCTGGTACCTGGGCACGGCCATCTCGTCGACCTCCAAGCTCGCCGAGGTCGTGAGCTTCTTCACGTTCCTCATCCTGTACAACAACCTCGTGCCCATCTCGCTCTACGTGTCGCTCGACATGGTCAAGGTGATCCAGGCCAAGAACATCGCGCTCGACCCCGAGATGTGCTTTGACGGCAAGTTCGCGATCGCGCGCACGTCCGATTTGAACGAGGAGCTGGGCCAGGTCGAGTATATCTTCAGCGACAAGACCGGCACGCTCACGCGCAACATCATGGAGTTCCGCAAGTGCTTTGTGCGCGGCGTCTCGTACGGCTTTGGTACGACCGAGATCGGCCGCGCGGTCGCGGACCTGCAGAAGAAGCGCACGGCGAGCATGGCGGCCAAGTCGGGCGCGGCGGCCGACGATTGCGTCCACGACCCGCGCGACGCGCAGGTCGAGTTCGATCCGATGATCCACTTTGACGACCCGCGGCTGATCGAGGCGCTCGACAAGAACACGGCCGCGGCCGCAGGCATCGACGAGTTCCTCACGGTGCTCTCCGTGTGCCACACGGTGATCCCCGAGGTCAACAAGGCGAGCGGCACGGTCGAGTACCGCGCGTCGTCGCCCGACGAGGAGGCGCTCGTCAAGGCCGCCAAGTGTCTCGGCTATAACTTCACGACGCCGGCGCCGATGGTCGAGGTGCAGGTCACCACGAAGAGCGGCGTGCGCGAGGTCCGCCAGTACACGGTGCTCAACGTGAACGAGTTCAACAGCACGCGCAAGCGCATGTCCGTGGTGGTGCAGACCGCGGACGACCGGTTCCTGCTCTATTGCAAGGGCGCGGACAACGTGATCATCCCGCGCAGCCGTGAGGACGCGTACACGGCGACACTCCACGAGGAGCTCAAGCGGTTCGCGACCGAGGGGCTGCGCACGCTCGTGCTCTCGCGCAAGGAGCTGAGCGAGCAGGAGTACGTGGCGTGGGACGCCAAGTACCAGGCGGCCGTGACGTCGCTGAGCAACCGCGACCAGCTCCTGGCCGACGTGGCCGAGGAGCTCGAGCAGGACATGGAGGTCGTGGGCGCCACGGCCATCGAGGACAAGCTGCAAGAGGGCGTGCCGAGCGCGATCTTCAACCTCGCGCAGGCCGGCATCAAGATCTGGATGCTCACGGGCGACAAGGAGGAGACCGCGATCAACATTGGCCACGCGTGCCGGCTCATCAACGAGGAGATGCGGCTGCTCATCATCAACAGCGAGAGCCTCGCAGAGCTCGTCGACCAGGTCGACGCACTCATCAGCAACGAGGACGTGCAGTCCCATCTGCGCGCGAACCGCGTCTCGAGCCACCTCGCGATCGTGTGCGACGGCAAGTCGCTCGTGCACGTGTTCCCGCCCAAGAACGCGGCGAGCACGCCCGAGAAGGAGGCCGCCGCGCGGGGGCTCGCGCGCAAGATCCTCGAGATGTCGAGCGTGTGCCAGGCGCTGATCGCGTGCCGCGTGTCGCCCGCACAAAAGGCCGACATCGTCAACCTCGTGCGGTTCCAGTCGCCGCGCAAGGTCGTGACGCTCGCGATCGGCGACGGCGCCAACGATGTCAACATGATCCAGTCGGCCCACGTGGGCGTGGGCGTGTCTGGCCAGGAGGGCGTGCAGGCCGTGAACGCGAGCGACTACGCGATCGCGCAGTTCCGCTTCCTCGAGCGGCTGCTGGTCGTCCACGGGCGCTTCAACTACCGACGCATCTCCAAGGTCATCCTCTACTCGTTCTACAAGAACGTCGCGCTCGTGATCGCGCTCTTTCTCTTCAACTTTTTTAACGGCCAGTCGGGCACGAGCGTGTTCGAGAGCTTCGTCATGGCCGGCTGGAACTTTTTCCTGGCGCTGCCCATCATCGGCATCGGCGTCTTCGACGAGGACGTGTCGCCGCAGCAGGTGCTGCGCTGCCCGCGGCTCTACATGCCCGGCCAGAAGAACGACTGCCTCAACATGACGCGCTTCTCCATGTGGATCCTCACGGCCATCGCGCAGGCGCTGCTCTGCTTCCTCATCACCATGTTCGCGACCAAGGACGTCGGCGGGCTCAGCGTCGGGCTCTACCTGCAGGGCTCCGTGATCTACTCGGCGCTGCTCATGTCGGCCAACGCCAAGGTCGTGCTGGAGACCCAATCGTGGACCAAGTTCAACGCGCTCTTCCTGGCGTTCAGCGTCTGGCTCTTCTTCTTCTTCCTGGTCGTGTTCCCGTTCGTCGGCTCGCTCGGCGCCGAGATGCGCGGCGTGTCGGCGACCATGCTGGGCAGCCCCGTGTTCTGGCTCTTCATGCTGCTCATCCCGCTCACGGCCAACGTCGCCGACGTCTGCCTCAAATAGTGCGGCCCGCCTCTCCCCCATGCGCCGCCCAGTCCGCTGGACCTCCAACGCTAACGTACGCATCTCTCTCTCTCTCTCTCTTGTCTTGCAGCGTGCGCACCAACTACTTCCCGACCATGGCCAACATCCTGCGCGAGCAGCTCGTGCTGGAACTGCGGTCCGCGCGCGTCGGCTGCGACCCGGCGACCAACGGCGGGGGCGCAACCTGCGCGACGAGCGGCGGTGGATACGGCGGCTGTGGCAACGCGAGTGCAGCGGCCGTGGACGCGTACGGCAAAGAGTCGTCGCGCGCGTCGCTGCGGCTGTCGCTGCAGGGCATCGTGCCCGTGGCGCCCGGCATGGCGCCGATCGAGGTCGACCGGTCGTTCATCTCGCCGCTCACCAAGCCCGTGCAAACCTGTGAGGCTTCCGCGGATGTAGTGGGTGGATATGGGAGAGCGTGCGCTGACTCAGTGTGCTTGCTGTTTAAAGATCACGGGTTTGCTTTCAGCGCACCGGAGGAACTGGGCCACGCGGAGCACCGCGAGATCGCGTCGCTCAAGGTGATCCAGCACCACCGCTCGGCGGGGACACCGGACCCGTCGCCGCGCGTGGACGCCAACTGCGAGCTGCGGCTAGAGAGCCAGTAGTCACGGAGAGTGAGGGGATCGCCGCGGCGGCGGGTGATGTCATCACCGTCGGCCTCGCTCGTGTCGTTCCCATCCATTTTGGCCATGTTGAAGTGTTTTGATTCTCTAGTTTTCGGTTCTTAACCTGATGATCTGATTCGTCCTGTGAGACCATCATTCCGGTTGTGTTCGGCCCGGTAATATTTCCGAGAACAAAACAAAAAAACGATGCCCCACGCGTGCGATGCGAGAAAGCAACAGCCGAGTGAGTCTCGAAACAACGAACGTCAGACGCCTCGGCTGGCAGAACGAAAGAACTGCGTTTTTTGTGGGAAAGAAACGGAGGCGCCGCTAAACTACAGAACACCTGCGTCCATTAGATCAGGAACGAGGAGGAAAAGAAAGCGGAGGAGCGGAGGAGGAGAGGAGGGGACGCAATCACTCTTTTCTGCAGCGCGTCGAAGTTTAAATCGAATCGGACGCCCGTCGCCGTAACGCCCACAGTCGGTGGTGTGACACGAGCGGAGTGGAGCGGAGCGGAGCACGAGAGACAGAGCGAGCGAGACGAGGCGAGTCAAGAGGAGAGGGGAGAAATCGAAAGCGGCGGAGAAGCGGTCACCATCATCACCACCACCACCAGTAGCGGGGCGTTCCGTTGACGGACAGAGGACGCAGCCGTTCATGTCGAGCTGGGAGCGCGACGACGCGACTCTATTTGCGAGAGGAGGAGGAGGAGGAGGACTGGAGGACGGCGAGGAGCGGAGCGAGTCGATGGCGTCGGCGGTCGGCTCGTTCGTGGTGGAGGCGCGGCTCGGCGCGCGCGAGCAGACCAAGGCGCAGCGGTTCTCCAGCGCGTTGGCGTACTCGTCGTCGTCGGCGGTCGCGGGAGGAGGAGGGGGACGCGGAGGAGCGCTGGAGGAGGTGGTCTCGCCCACGTCCTCTAGTAGCAGCAACGGCTCCCACGGAGGAGGTCTCTACGGGCTGCTCGACCAGCGGATACGGGACCACGATGGAGAGGAGCGTGGGCCCGGCGTCGTGGCGACCGCTGACGCGCCGAACGCCGTGCGCTCGCGCGGCCACAGCGACGAGAACGAGCTCCAGTTCGGCGACATGGACGACGACGACGGTCGAGACCGTGACGACGCCGAGGACGTCGCGCTGCGCAACGGACGGCTCGCGCTCGCGCTGGATCTGGACGCCGGCACGACGCAGACCGTGCTCAGCGGGTCGCTGGGCGGCGCGCACCGGCCGTCGAGCATGACGCGCAAGACGAGCAGCAGCTTTTCGGATCTCGGGGATTATGATGACTTTGCCTTTGCCGACACGACGCCCACGGGCACGCCCAACACGCCGACGTTCCGGTCCTTTTACGACGGTAGCGGCAGTCTCGGCCGCTCCATTTACTCTGGCATGAGCCACGCCCACCACGTGAGTCCGGCGACGAGAGGCAGCATCGTCGCGCGCAATGGACGCAGCACGGGGCGGACTACGCCGACGCTGCGGTGCGGCATGCCCGCGGACGAGCACCAGCCGCTTGCCGGTTCGATCTTCCCCGTCGCCGGCGAGGTCGTGCGCATGGAAGTCGAGAACGCCGCGTACATCATCTTCTACAAGACGGACGAGAACGAGAAGGAAGAGGGCGCTGGCGCCAGCAGCGGATCGGACGAGACCGCGGACCAAGAGGATGCCGCATCTGCAACTATCTCCGAGGCAGATGCGAGCGGAGAGATCGCGCCGGCGTTTTGTCGGCCGCCGCGCTCGTTGATATCGCTGGGCGCCGCCGGCCACAAAGTGAGGACAACCAACTGCTTCACGCGCGACTACGCGCATCCGACGCGCTCGCTCGGACGAGGGCTCTTTCGGGCGTCGACGAGTGTCGGCAGTGCGTTCCTGAAAGGCGCCGCGGGGCTCGTGAACCAAACGTACCAGGGTGGTGCGAACGGCGGCGTGTTCGGCTTCGCGAAAGGGCTCGGCATGGGCATGCTCGGGCTTGGCACCCACACGGTCAAGGGCGCCTTTCGAGGCGTCGGGCAGGTGACGAACGTCGTTGGCGAGATGGTCATGGGCACGGCGCCGCACTTTAGCATTGACGGCACGATGGTGCTCACGAACTACCGCCTCATCTGGGTCTCGCAGAGCACGCAGGATACGCTCGAGATCCCGCTCTCGTCCATCGTCGCGATTGACAGCTCGACGACCGCGCCCCACGTGATAAACATTGAGTGCAAGTCGCTGCTGCGGATGAGCATCGCGTTTCGAGACGAGTCGACGTCGTACGAAGTGCTCTCGTCGGTGTGGGACCTGTACTCGGAAGGCACGTATGTGTTTGCGCACGCTCACTACCAGGCTCTTCTCGAGAAGGGCGACATGTCGGAGGACGCCCTGCGGACACCGCTCTACGAGTTCTACGACCCGGATGAGGACTACCGAAGGCTCCGACTGCTGGACGAGGACAGCTGGATGCGGCTGCTGGACAACTCGGACTATGCG
Source organism: Pythium pyrilobum (assembly GCA_023335905.1). Taxonomy (NCBI): domain Eukaryota; phylum Oomycota; class Peronosporomycetes; order Pythiales; family Pythiaceae; genus Pythium; species Pythium pyrilobum. The sequence goes on along the minus strand of JAADVV010000148.1, from coordinate 7,958 downwards.
CTGTTCCCGTCGTATCCGTCCACGTTCGTTGTGCCGTCGGAGCTCGAGGATGACGACCTGCGCGAGCTGAGCGTCTACCGCAGCGCGAGTCGAGTCCCCGCAGTCGTGTGGCGCCACCCGCATTCCGGCGCCATGATGTCGCGGTGTGCGCAGCCGTGCGCTGGGCTGAGCGGATACGTCGCGGAGGCCGACAAGAAGTTTGTCGCGGCGATGCAGCGCGCGACCGGTGGAAGCGAAGAGTCGAGATTCCACTTTTACGACGCGCGCAGCCAAATGGCGGCGACGGCCAACTCGGCGCAGGGCAAAGGCACAGAGGACCCGCGCAATTACCCGAACACGGAGCTGCACTTTTGCGACATCGCCAACATCCACGCCGTGCGCTCGTCGTTCGCGTCGCTGTCGGTCGTCTGCCAACCCGGAGAGGATCGATACGGCAGCGATTGGTCATACCAGCTGCGCAACACGTTTTGGTTCATGCACATCTCGAGCATCCTCTCATCAGCGCAAGCGATCTGCCAAACGATGTGCCAAGGCGAGTCCGTGATGGTGCACTGCAGTGACGGGTGGGACCGCACCCCGCAACTCACGGGGCTCATCCAGCTATTGCTAGATCCGTATTACCGAACGCTGCAGGGATTTTTGTGTTTGATCGAGAAGGAGTGGTGCTGCTTTGGGCACATGTTCCGCTCGAGGTACTCGCAAGGCGAAGGTCCGGGGCACCAGGAGGTCGAAGAGCAGTCGCCAGTGTTTGTGCAGTGGGTCGACTCGATATGGCAGATCTGGCGCCAGCAGCCGTGGGCATTCGAGTTCAACGAGGCGCTGCTCGGCTTGCTCTATGACAGTGTGTTCTCTGGTTTGTACGGTAACTTCTTGTACAACAACGAGCGAGAACGAAAAGACCGAGAACTGGACGCGTCCACGCGTTCTCTTTGGTCGCTCGTCATGGAGAGGCACGATCAGTTCGTGAACGTGGAGTACGACAGCGCCAAGAACTTCAACAGCGTTGGCATCGTGCTGCCGTTTTTATCGGAGGAAGACGAACTGGTGTTGTGGGAGAATCATCTAGTATACGCGGATCCCGTCACCAGAAAATACTCGTAGGTGGATTAGGATAGGTAGCGAATCATTCTCAAGTCAAATGACGGCGACTGCACACTCGAGCGCGAAGTTGCGATTTCAGAAGAGCTCTGACTATGCACCTCAACCTCAAGACAGTATCAAGTTGACGAATTCCAGCACTGCGAGATCCAGCTTGTCGTCGAGAAAGTGTTTCTCGCTGCGAGGTTGGCGTAGTCAAACACATCAGCGAAAGCTTCCAGCCCAGCAAGATCAAGAACCAGGCACGTACATGAAGCGCTCTGTCTTACTTGCCTCAGTCTCCGCTGATACAGTCTCCGGAACTCTCAAGTCTGCATCCGGTCGATATGAGTCGTTGGCAACTACATTGGGAGTGATAGGAATTGATGTTGTAGAATTAGGATAAGTGAGACAGCCGACATAATTCAACCAATAATTGTGAGTTCAAGCAGCTCACCTTTTCGTGGTGGTGTGCCTGTGTTGAGGTTGAATCGTCTTTGCTTTGATGTAGATTCGCTGATCGTCCAATCAGATACTGGAATGGAAGCAATTTGTTGGGCTACGCACAACGAGAATTCAGACGTATGTCAAGTGCGTCAATTTTTCGAACAAGACGTACTCTGGTGGTAGTTCATTTGTTCTTGTTCGACCTCCCACATCGCGATCTCAGCAGCGGCAAGTAACTCTTGGGATAGTGACACCGTCGGTGCTGTGACGCACGGTTGGTCTCGTGGCCGAGTACGACGTTTCGCGAATGAAGCGCTTCGGTCGCCATTCGGAACTTCGATACTGTTAGCTGGCACGCTTCGTCTCGAGTCAGAGCGATAGTTCCCTCGATTTCTCGACGATGGTGGCGTAACCAGACGCGGTTCCTGCTCAAGGTGAGATTCATCAAAATCCCAGTCCGTGATTTGAGCTGCTATCTCCAGTTCCTTCAACATCTCGTCATCTTCACCGAACGCGTATCCATCAGTCACGATTTGATAATGCCTATTCCAATATTCACGCTAACTCACCGATCAGTGGTTGCTCAAATTGACGAGATGTCTCAGCTCTCACAACGTGAAGACCCTGCATCTTGCGTTGAGCCTTAGTGTAATTATTTGGCGCAAAAGCGGTCAGTACGAACCGTGTGTGCTCTGTGGTGTTGTGGTACTGAGGTATGCAATGGTAGCTGTTGCGGTGCGAGTAATGAGCACCCCGGCGTTCCCCGTTTCCGCTTCTCGAGAGCTTGGCGCCGTCGTTCCTCGATTCGCTGTCGCTGCTCCTTCGTGAGAGCTTCTGGACTGTCACAAATGGCGATCGGGGCTTGCTTTGAACCGTTGGCAGTGCATTCATCAGATTCACCCTTACGGTTTGCGCTCGTGGTAGGTTCAGCTCGAGTTGTTGACATGGGGCAGTCACTTGTGGGGTCACTTATTCGTGAATGCTTTCGGTTGCGTTCCGGACGAGTTGGCCGTGGTTCGACAAGCTTGTCACGATGTACGCGATTGGCAAATACAGGTGATACTGGATCCTTCGCGCGACTCCTGGGATTCTTTTGTCGTGTCGGTGCATCAGTTTTCGTTTCGTCTCCGGATTGGTGATCTTTGTCGGCTGACGATTGGAGCTTCGCCGATGCTCCATATCCGTTCATCGCGAGGATCTGCTGTGCCAACAACTGGGGAGTCATCTTCGCTGGAGAAAACGGGCGCGGTTTTGCTTGATGATCCACCACCACAGTTGGTTCGGACGCTGATGCCGGTGAAGAGTTCTTCTCGATATCTACGTCAACCGGCAATCCCATAAATCGCCACCGCTCCATAAGTGAAAAATCGAGACCACAGCACGCCCACATGCTCTCGCTTTCGTCACCATCTTCTCTCCGTAGAGTTGCATGATCTATCGTCCGTGTTCACGAACAGAAGTTTGATCATTACGCCAGAGACGACTCTTCTCTGCAGCTGCTCTGTTCGCTCGCACCTGCCCCCAGTCACCAGCCTTGGCCAGCTCGCGCACATGTTTCTTCTTCGACGCGAGGTCCGTCGGCGCTTGAGCCTTCCTTCGCTGCTTCTCATGGACAGCCTTCCGCGGCGTCGCCGTCCCGGCCGGCTTTGTCTTGCTTGACTTGGCAATCGCCATCGACAACTGTTGAAGTGACTTGCCCGCGCAACGCCGAGCAAGACACGGCACCACCAATAACAGTAGTTATGGATGCCGTAAACTACCGTTAGTTAAGGATATAGGTGTGTAAAATGATATCGCATTTTGGTAGCAGATCAAATATGGCGCCAACAATCCGCCAAGACACTTCGCAAAATGCCGCCGACCGATGATCCCCCCGACGCGGTGATGGCCGGAGAGCCAATGGGCACTAGCTCCGCCGTACCAGCAGGCGGAGGTAGCGCAAAGAAGCGGCTACTCCCCATGGAATTGCGAGTACGTGTGTAGATCAATTGGACCCATAGCGCGGTTTCCGCGAGACGTTCACCATTCACCGTGGCGTGTCCTCCACCAGCGTCGACGCCGAGCGGCTAAGCTCCAAATCACGTCCGAAAGAAACGTCGCAACAGCCAGCGCAAAAGATATCGTTGAGAGGTACGCTGGTGCTGGTCCCGTGGATCCAGAATCGTAGTGGCCAATGCATAACGCGCAATCATGTCATGCAGTATCAACGACAAGGACACCACTGAGGACTCGGCGGCGAATGAGCCCACCGCCACAAGACGCGATGCCGCTCGTGCGATCGACGAGGCGTCAGTACCTGCTGTAGCACGGTCTTTGGAGTTCCCAGTGGAAGATCCATCGGGAGAGACAGAAGGAAACGCAAAGGAAGCGCATTCCAATGTGGAGACGCCGCCGCGAACGACGCCTCCAGCGCAGGCGACCACGAGTGCGACCAAGCAACTGCAGAACCTGTTTTCGTTTTCACTTCTCGATCGCAAACGCCAGAAAATGCAGCAGCGCGAGTCTTTGGTTAATGTTCCAACGTCCATGAAGGTATGGAGGTGCACGGCGACGCTCGGTTGAGGTGACCATGGCTGACAGTGTGGTTGGTTGGGATCACGTAGGTGGAACGCGTGCCTGTCGATCTGGCGCCCAAATCCAAAGCTGTGATGTCCATGTCGTTTCCCTTCCCCTTTGCTCGACCGAGGTAAGCACGGGTGCAAAAACGTCTCTCACATCGCTGGATACTAATCGCTCCCACGTCTAGAGCGGCATCGATGGCTGCTGCGATGCACACCCAGCCGTCTACGATTCCAGAAGTCCGCTGGCTCCAGGCTCTCCAGTACTACGTGCACCCAGCGTCGTCTCTACCCCCGTCACTCAACGCGTCGAATGAGAAGCAGCTCGAAGAAGGAGAGTTCTACGTGGGCCGCTTTCGCATGTGGCAGGAGTCTTTCCGACACGCATACTTCGGGCTGCGTCGCTTAGGCCGTAGCGGTGCGTTGTATGTTCGGTACCCAGAGTTCACCGCATGCTTCTACGTCGAAACTGGGAAAGATCCGGCTGCAAAAGGGGGCATTTCCATTGTCGATATGTGCCGCGGCTACGTCGCGCGTCATGGGGGACCTCAAGATGACTCGTCTCAAACGAGCACCAAAAGGCTGCGCGCAGTGATCTCGCAGTCCAACGCTCGGCTCCGCAAAGACCTGCAACGGTGTGGAATTGACTTTCGAATCCCGTTCAACCTGCGCGCTCTGCAAAAGCCCATCACCAACTTCCATCTTAATGACGACGATATGGCCAGCCATCCCATCGCGCCGACAGGAGTGGAACAAGGCGTGCATGGCCCAGATTCCTTGCTCCGGTTCTCGGGCCACCAAGCTGTCCACGGGCTGTACGAGTTTTTGCTCAACAGAAAGCGTACGTAGGGATACGCGTTGGAGCACCCCTCGTGATTGTCTGACTTTGGCCTTTGGTGTAGCACTTTCGAATCAAGACGTCGCCGAGATTGCCGCTGCGCATCCTTTCGCAAATGCGGCGATCCGAGCGATCGGTGTGCGGTACATGGGCAAGTCGGTCGGTAGAAGTGTCGGATCTCGAGACGAAGAGAGTGCCGCAGCCTTGAATGGGAATTCGTTTCGGTACGTGGCTGGATCTTCACGACATGCCAAACGAGAGCTGAGCTGACAAATGATGTGGATCAGGTCGGAGATCGAGCTCACAGGGGTATGTCTGCCGTCCGCGATTTCGGAATTGGTGAAGTGCCTGGAAGACTCGCAAAGCCAAGATGAAATTTCGCAATCGACTCCAGATGCGGCCATCAAAGTCGCAATGGAGACGGCACCGATGAGTGAGCGGCTGAATGCCATGTTTCTGGAGGACAGAGACATCTCATCTGGTGCCCAGACTGCGCAGGATCGCGAGCAATGGAAGCAACAGCTCGATTTCGCAAAGCGTCGGCTGCAATCGATCAAGAAAGTAGGCGGTAGCACGAAAGCTGAAATCGAGATGACGACTCGCTGAGGTCGCGTGCAGAATAAATTCACCCCCAATGAATTAATTGAAGATTAGAGATCGAATCTTGTTCTAAAACTTGGGCTTAGTGGCCAGCCGCATAGTGGTCTGGGTACTTGGCAACGTGCTCAAGCATCTCACGCTCTTGCTCCTGTAAAAGCGCACGCAACATGTGAGAAACTAAATTTTCGAAGAGTCGGACATATCACACCGACACGCCGTACCAAGAGGTGCGGGATCTTAACATTGTACACATCCTCGAACAGCGTCTCCAGTTCCGGTGGGCCCTTGCTCTCGGCCTTCTGGAGGGCCGCAAGCACGTTAGTACGTTCGTTGTCACGGATGTTGCGGTCCTGCTCTTCGGTCAACCATCCCCGTCGCTGCAAAGAGGGATCATGAACGGTTAGCTGCTGCATCGCAATCGAATCGGTCGGGAAGGCACGTACGATCAGGTAGTGCTTGGTGCGGTCAATCGGGTCACACGTCTCCTTCCAGTGCTTGATCTCGGCAACCTCACGGTAACGCGTGGAATCGTCCGACGTCGAGTGGTGACCCTGGCGGTACGACATAGCCTCGATGAGCACGGGACGACCGTGCTCGAGGATGTACTCGCGCGCGTAGCGCGTCGCCTTGTGGACTGCGAGGAAATCGTTGCCGTCCACGCGCATGATGGGGATGCCGTAGCCAGCACCACGGGACGCGATGCCGTCACCACGGAACTGATCCTTCGTTGGCGTACTAATCGCGAAGCCGTTGTTGCGGCAGAAGAAAAGAATTGGGCACTCCTTCGTCGACGAGAAGTTGAGGGCAGCGTGGAAGTCACCCTCACTGGCCGCACCCTCGCCGAAGTAGCAAACAGAAATGCGGTCTTCCTTCGCGAGCTTGAATGAGTACGCTGCGCCAACAGCCTGCTCAAATGAATCGATTGACACCGTCAGTGTTGGCGACTCCTGCACTGGAAGATGCTTCGCTGAAGGACGTACATGTGGAAGCTGGGTCGCCAGAGGAGACGAGATCGTGTGGTGGTTGTGCGCAGCCGAACCGTAGTGCACCGGCATCTGACGGCCCTTACCGTGCCCGTCCTTGTTACTGAAGCACTGATCGGCAAAATTCTCGAGCGAGAAGCCACGCCACATGAGCACACCAGGCTCACGGTACTGCGCGAATACCATATCGGCTGGACAGCATCATAGAGTCTACACATCAGTCCATGAAACACGACATGGCATGAGTCACATCGTGTGCCACTTACCCATGCGGTATGCCGACGCGCTGCCAAAAGCGATGGCCTCTTCGCCGTACGAGGTCATGTAGAACGAGATTCGGCCCTGGCGCTGTGCGTCGTAGAAGATGTTGTCCATCGCCTGCACCACAACTCCACCGTCAGTGGAGCCCCATCCGCATTTTATGGCCAGACTCCTCAGTTTCGTACGTTCAGACGGATCATGTTGGTGTAAATCTGTGTGCAGATGTCCTGGCGAAGCTCGGGGTCTTCAGCACCCTCCACGATTTCGCCCTGCTCGTTCATAACTGCCAATCGCCACAATTTCAGCATCTCTAGCACCCCAAATCGGCATGATTCACCACTAGTAACGCACTTCGAAAGACCGGAATCACATCGTTCTCACTGGGGTCGCGGAACACGATGTCGGACACGAGGGGCATCTCCGTGCCGGGGAAGTTGCCTGCCGAAAGCACCACCATAACTCAGTCAGTTCTCAGTCATTTTCGATCGCTTCTTCGCGACGCGGCCTCACCGAGCGACGAAAACGAGCGGGGAGCCAATGCGGCGCGGCGAGGGGCCGCCAGTGCGGCGCCGCGGCGCACCAGTCGCGTGAGTGTTCTGCTGCCGAGCATTTGGTGAGGTGGCGGGTGCGACGAAGAGCGTGTTTTCAGCTGTGGGCACCGCCGATCGGCCGTGCCTTCAAGCTAAGCTGTGGACGAACCCCCCATGGTGGAGCGGACGACAACCCTATCCGCTGTGCTAAACCATAGGCGCTTGAAGCTTCTTATTGGCGGAAAATTCGTCAACTTCAAGCCCAAGCCTTCACAAATTGATGTGACGGCATCAAGTAAGGTCATTTTCAGCGAATTAAAATCATCTCTCTTATCGATGCCTAGCCCTCGATACTGTGCAAGATGATGACCAGGAAGGTATCCGTACAGAAGCTCGCGTCAAACCGCAATCCAACGCAGCTGATAGGTCATGCAGGTCATGTTATCCGGTGAGCAACTGCTGCGGCGGGGTTGCAGTTGCTGTTGGGTCTCTGGCCGAGTGCAAGACCAGCGTCCGCGCTGACGTACAGTGAATAGACTCACCGAATCTGAAGGTTTGCTTGTTTCGACTGGCAGCATCATGCAGACGGCAATGCTGTCGACCACAATAATCGGATACACGCAGTGCGCAGTGACCACGGATCCTGAGAGACGCCGAATCATTT
>JAADVV010000147.1:0-24702 GCA_023335905.1 Pythium pyrilobum | reverse complement strand
TGGCTCAAGAATAGTTCTGTACGACGACTGGGTGACTTGCTGAAATCTACTGAGGGAACCATACGCGCAGCCTACGCGTACGTGACGGAGATGCAACGCACCCTCGCATGACCGTTCCATGGCGGATTCGTTCGTTCACAGCCGACGCGCGTCCACAAGGACCACCGCTCTAAATTCAGTACATACCACGGTACTAATATTACCGTACACTAAAAAAGAATACCGTGCTACCCAAGTATTTTTGCACGTAACTTACCGCCGAGTTGAAGTTGCACCTCGCGCAGGGTTGGCGCCAATCGAACATCAACGTTCAAACCGCGAACGGCAATGAACCCACTCCGGATGTTTTTGTTTTGTTTTTGTTTTAGTTTTTTGCTCCTTGCGTTGTGTTCTGTTGCCGCTGCTCGAGCGCGCGAAAGGAAATTCTTCCTGCACAACTCCAACTGCCCGAACAGAACCAAAGGCGCTTAGACGCACCCGGCGATTAAGACGCACTCGCCAGCTCTATCGCCGCAACCGCCAACGCCAACAACCGCCTACGCCAACAACCGTCGCAACCATGGCGTCGGCAGCTCCGTCGAGGCAGACGTTCTTTGGCCACGACGACGTGCTGCTGCTCGCACACGTCGCGCACACGGCGCCGTGGAGCCACCGCGGCGGCGTCATGGAGGCGTGGCAGCACATCGCGCAGGCGCTCAACGGCGACGCCGCGAGTTCGCTCACGGGGCTGACAGCCGCCGCCGGTCGTGCGCGCTTCTTCCGCATGGTCGCGCAGCGCCGCGACCGCCAGGACAAGATGCTGCGCCGCGGCACGGCGAACGAGGACCAGTACCAGCGGAAGCTCGCGATGCTGGACGCCGTGATCGCGCAGATGGATGCATACAACGACGAGACGGCGCTGCATAACCTGCTCAAAGAGGTCGACGAAGATGCGGACGCGGAATCCACGGGGGCAACGTTACCACTGACCGACGTCCATGAGTCGCTTGTGCAAGTACTACAGAAACCTCCAGTGCAATCTCGCCCGATGATGCAGCAGCCCCGCGTGGCTTCTGTGGTTCCTACGGCTCGTAGCGTAGAGAAGCCGAAGCCACCCGTCCAGCATCAGCCAGTCTCGACGAATTTCGGCTCGTCCAAAACTCCCAGTCAGTCGAACTTCACGAGGCCCATTCACGCGAACAGTATCCCTGTTCAGAGCACGATTGCCGCGTCAAGCTACTCGTCCCGGGATACCACTCACCGCTCACGGCAGTCGACCTCGACTGTAGTCATCCCACCAGACTCGCCCGTGGTCAGCAGCCCAACGCCACCATCAACCGAGGCACGAGTGGGGACGACCAAGTCATCTGCACATACAGGACCACTCAAACCTTTTGACGGTCAAGCATCGAGCAACTCTGGTGGGAATTGGGAGAGGATCGCCGAGCAGGCCATCGAGCTGATGCACCGCAAACTCGAAGTCGATCGTGAAGCTGCAGAAGCGGAACGCGAATGGCGCCGCGAAGAAGCGCGTGCGCGCATGGACGAGATGAAGACAATTCGCGAGCAGAACGACAGGCTCATGCATGCAGTTTTGGAGCTGAGTAGATCCAAGTGACGACGAATATTGTTCTAGTGACTTCAACCCCGAATCCACGTCGGATTTTGCGGAGCAACGCGACGCGAATACGCGTGTTGGGTTGGCGGTGACGAACTGGGGTACATGGGATGGTTGCGTATGAATTTGAATACATTACAGTGAGTAGGTACGAGCATCATCGTCTGCGTTCAAATGGACTAGAAGGAGGACGCAGCAGCAGCTTCTTCCTCCCACGTCAGGCGATTGCGCGCGGCTTGCTTCGTCGATCGATGGATGAGTTGCACATCTGTGATGTTCATTCTGAAGAAAGAAGGCAGCGGCATACATCCGTCAGCTCGGAGGTTGAACCGTCTTTCCTGAAATATGATGTTGCTTGAGACTCACCGGCAATACGGACAGCATTTGTGGCCGGCGGCATTCGTTACGAGCGCATCGTGGCACTTGGTGCAGGTGAAGTGGTCACAGGAGAAGGCGACTGCACGGGTGAGCTGCAAATCGTGGAAGCAAATGCTGCACAAAAGCAAACTCCATTAGCTTCAACGCAATCCACTTCGAACACGTTCCACTCATGCGTACCCGCAGAGCAGCTTGTCATCGGCCAGTCGGCTCGCCAGCGCGTTGTGACGATCCTCCGAGTACGTTCGCGCGGCTGGTCGTACTAGTCGCTGGTGGCGCGCCGCAGTCCACTGTTCAAACTCGCCGAGACCGCCGTGCTCCTCCAGCTGCATGTTCGTGATGTCTTCCAGCAGTCTCTCTCGCTCCTCTCTACGATCATGGAGCTCGTTGACAGACTCGACGGACTCGTGTTGGGATGACGACTCTTCGTCGGCACTATGGTATTCATCGCTATCTTCGTCTGCATGTAGCCCACCAGAGGAAGCCGAAAGGGCGTTCACCTTGGAGAACAGCGAGATCATCCCGCCGACTACAAGCCCTGCGACGCCTGCGACCGCGGCCCCGAGCAGCGCTCCCGCGAGTACTTGGTTTGTGTGCGAAGCTGCCTGCGGCGACGCACCAACGCCGTACCTCGCCCATGTGACAAAGTGCTCGCAGTTGTACGAAAGGTAATCGTACTGCGTCTCGCCGAGCCGCGTCCGCGCGCGGCGCACGACTTCGTCTCCATCAAAGGGAGCCGCGCCATGGGCCTGCTGCATCTTCGCGTCCATCTGCTCTGTGTACCGCTCGGCAGTGCCGCTCCGGGCGTCGGCTTCTTCGTCCAGCGCTGCGAACCGCTCGGCGTCCGTTCGCTGACAGTTCTGGACGTGGCGGATCGAATCGATGCGCACACAGAACGCGCGCGCGCTCGTGGGCGACCATAGGTGGATCACGCGGCCGCCGCCGACGTAGAGCGCCACGTGCGAGTACTCGCCGCGGTGGAACCGCACCACGTCGCCCGCCGCGAACGCCTCCATTCTTCCTTTCTTCGTTCCTTTCCCCCGGTTGCCGTGTTGGCTGAAACTGAGCAGCCCCCGTTCTCATCAGCTTGGATAGACCAAAGGCTCTGAGCGGGCCAGTGACCCGGGTTGTGAATATCTTAAAACCCATATCTTCGACCCGACCCGTTTCTATTCTGGCTCCAGCGTAACCTCGTCGCCGGAAAAGTTACGCTCCTCTCCTACACGAAACGGCCCGCGCGACGCCCGCTCCCCCTCGTTGGACTCATCCATTCCCGTGTTTCCCCTGCGAGGCGAATGTGGACAATGCGCGGACTCGCTGTGGCCGCCGCAGTGGCCGCTCTGCTCCGCGCGGATGAAGTGGCCGCGCGGCCGTTCAAGTACCGCGGGTACGGCGAAATGGTCGCGTACCTCGAGGAGCTCAATGCGACGTTCCCGGAGGTGCTGCGTGTGTACGTCGCGCAGGACAAGTACGCGCTGCCGTACCCACCGGAGCTCACGTGCATCGAAGACGAAGCGACGGGCCGGACCGTGCCGTGCAAGCACTACGTCGTGCACATGACCAACCACTCGACGCTCGCGGCGCATCCCGACCGCCCACAGGTCTTCTTCAGCGGCGCGCTCCACGGCGACGAGCGCATCGGGCCCATCACGACCATGGAGATGATCGCGCTCGTGGCCAAGCTCGCGACGGCGTACGCCCATCCGGACTCGCCCGAGGCCGCGGCGCTCGAGGACGTGTCCGTGCACACGCAGCGGTGGGTGCACCACCTCGTTAACACCCGCGACGTCGTGATCACGCCCATGACCAACGCCTACGGATACTCGCGCGACCAGCGCACGGAGCTGCTCGTGGACCCAAACCGCGACTACAACTACATGCGGTCGGGCGCGAGCTGCATGCAGACCATGACGTCGCGCGTGGTCAACGAGATCTGGCGCGACCACATCTTCCAGCTCGCGATCACGTTCCACGGCGGCATGCGCGCCATCTCGTACGAGTGGGGCTCGCCCAACCACTACTCGCCGAGCAACAGCCACCGCAGCCAGAAGTCGCCCGACGACGCCGCGCAAGCCCAGCTCTCCAGTACGCTGGCTCTGTTTGCAGGCAAGTTTGCCGACGAGAAGCTGTACCCGACCGGCACGATGAACGACATTGTGTATGGCGTGACCGGCGGCATGGAGGACTGGGGGTACGCGGCCTCGTGGGAGAACAATTTTGTTGCAGAAGACGAGCACAAGCCATTCAAGCCGTGTGAGCCGACGACCTTTGGCGGATACGACAGTGCCAAGACTGTGTACAACAATATCACGCACCGCGTGTTCAACATCCTCGTGGAGACCTCGAACGATAAACACCCGGCTGAGGGTGCCTTGGGAGAGTTCGAGGACATCTACAATGCCGAGCTCGACTTCTACAGCGTCAAGAAGGGAGTGCCGTCGCTCGGCCATGTCTCGCAGAACATCCGACTCGCGCTCATGCTCATGGACATGGTACAGCCGTACCTCCGCTGGGTGGACGCTCCGGTCCAGCTACCTGCTTTCGACGCTGCCATGGAAGCCAAGCAAGATCACGCTCGCGATCGGTTCCCGTCGGCCAACTTGTTTGTGGAAGACAGCAAGCAGCTTACCAGCATGGGCTGCGGCGGGTTCGCTGTGGAGTCGACGCAAATTGCGTCGTGCAACTCTACCAAGTGCATCATCCAGTTGGAGTCCGGCAAGCCGCTTAAGCTCCAGATCGGGTGGGAAGTGCTAGGGGCGATCACAGTCGACAAGACGAATGTCCAGCTCGCGTCGGAGCCTACTTTCTCGGCTGGAGGTGCGTTTCCACGGCGATAGCAACGGAGGCTTGTTGTGTGTGCTCTATCCGCCTCGAAGACTCACCAAGTACGCTTTTGCCCACAGGTATCATTTCCGAGTCGGCAGTCCAGAAGGGAACGACACGGTAAGTTGGCTTTCGCGTTTCTCTCGTTCTCAAGTACCAGCGGCTGACTTGGTGTGATGCAGCCGCTTCTTTGGGTTGGCTGAGCCCGCGACCACTTCGAACCCGCCTGAAAACACCGACACACTGGGCACGTCGCTCTTCGTCTCGTGCGTTGACTTGCACACAAAGGTGTCGAAGAAGTTCTACCTCCGCGCAATGGCGACCGTGGACCAGGGTTGGAGGAAGCAGGCTGCGAATGGGGAGGACTTGCCATCGCCGCATATCCCCCCACAGTCGCACTACGTGAACGCACGCACAAACCCCAAGTGGAGCAAGACCTGGAACGGACACCAAGTCAAGGGCTCACTCTACTGGTACTCGCCGACCATCGAGATTACAGTGGAGTCGTCAATTGCCGACACGGATGCCGATACTGAATCGACCACCGGCTCGGGAGGCGACTTTGTGACGGAGCTCATGTCGTCAGTCGACGGCTCAAGTGACTCAAGCTTGGCGCAGGAGGAGCCTGTGACCACGGCGCCTGCCCTTACGCCAGCCATTCCAGCCACTCCGACCACGGAGACACCATCGATGACTCCAGGGACGCCGGGACCGGATGATGACGGTGACGAGACGGACGAGATGGACGATGGCGAGGTCGCCACTGAGCCGGAGGTCACGCCGTCGTGGGCACCGAAACCAGCGACGGCGGAAACGCCTGCCACTGCAGCGGACAACATACTGTCTCCATCTGCGGAGGACGACTTCTCGCTGGTCGGCGTGCAGAAGACGGATGCCGCGGGCAAGAAGACGTCCTCGCTGCTCGGATTCGGCTACCTGACGTTGGGACTGGGCGGCGTCGTCATCACCATGACGCTCGCGTATATGTACAAGCGCGTCTTCCGCTCGCAACGCCGAGCATACATGAACATCAACCAGCAACGCTCCCCTCGCTCACGCTTCGGGCACCCGGCTCCGTGCGCGGGCGACGACGACGACGATCCGTAGAGCTCTCGGCGCGCAGCGGTCATGTGTGACATAGCTACAGTCACTAAATCGATACAATGTTAGAAACTTCCAGAGGGACAAGTTCGTAACTGCATACCCCGCCACATTTTGCCGAATTGATCACCATCGAGAAAAACGACAACGATGGACGGAAGCGCGTTCCCGCAATGTCTGCTAACGCTGCGCTTCCACGAGGTGGGGTTAGACGCTTCCTACACACGCTAGCAGAATGGATTCTAACCATCCCAACACCTGCCGTGTCGGTGCCGCTGTAGATGGCGCAGGAAGGCTCGCTCAGTGACAAGGAGCTGCTCGCGGTGGCGACGGACCGTCGCGTCGGCGGCGAGTACGCGGCGCTGCGCCAGTGTGACGCAGCCTTCAAGGAAATGATCGACGCCGGCCAGCAGGAGATGGAGCGCCAGCAGCAGCTGCACAAGAAGCGCGGTCACAGCCACGGCCATGGCCACGGCCACGGCGACGACGCTGAACATGTGGAAGGCTTGGCGTCGAACGAAGTCAAGTTCGTCGGCTACGTGCATTGCGTGAGCACGGCGCTTTGCCCCGCGTCGCTCAAGGAATGGTACAGCTGCCTGGAAGACGTCAAGGCTGGCGAACGCCCCGTGGATAGTTGCAACGTCGTGAAGAGCATGCTCGAGCGCTGTCTCCGCGCCGAGACGGACGCGCTCTTCCGCGCCTCCCAGAAGCACGTCTTCCGTCCGACGTCGTCGTAATGATCGCCGCCCATCCAACGGGCAAACGCAACGTGAACAAACCGTCTTTATATTCGCCTTGACTGCGTTCTCTCTTGCTTCATGTGGCTGCGCTCGAGCGGTGGCGCCTTCTCCACCGACCCGCTGGGCGAATCAGATTGTTCGGCAAACGCAGCAGCGCTCAAGTGTACCCCTCCCCTCTCTCTCTCTACCGGTGCTTTCAAACATCTAAACGATCTGGTAGTTCTCCGTGGACAGCAGCTTCTCAAAGCCAAACTGAACGGGCGAGTTGTCGCCGACCTTGGCCACGGCCTCCACATCGACGTCGCTGTACACCGTTCGAGAAAAGAACGAAACCGCGAGCGGGAAGAAGGCGTCCAGGTTGTTGCCGGGCACCGCAAACTCGAGTGTCCCCGTGTTGTTTCTGAAGGCGAAGAAGATGCAAACCGTTAGTCCACCAAAGCCCGACATCACGATGCGTGCAGAGGCGCAACAACGACGTACGAGGAGTCGATGCTGTCGAGATGCCACAAGAGGCTGCCCTCCGCCGAGTTGTGCTGGAACTGGCCGTCAATGTGCGCGACCTGCGGCGAGTTGTGCGATCCGAGGGGCACCACGATGTTTACATTGTCGAGCACCATGTCGCGGTCCATCGAGTACTCAATGGTGACGTTAATCTACCAGACCAAGAACAAGACGTCAGTGGGCACTTACGGTAGAGTGTCATTAGCGTTTCATGTGAACGCACCTTGCCACCGCCCTGCTCCTCTGGCCAGCACACAATGTTCAGCGGCAGGAATGACTCGTCCTGGGTCTTCAAGCTCCACCGCAGCACCGCCACACGAGTCGCTGGGAACGGTTTTGAAGAGTCCTATGCAATACAGAACGGGACCCACGTCAGCGACAAGCGATGGCACAACACGAAGTCGCCCGACACCACCAAACTTACCTTGAGGCCGAGCACCGACTCCTGGTCGAAGAGACGCTTGTCCACCTTGGGGTGGGTCTGGAACGAGATGCCGTTGGCCGTCGACGATCTCAGCTTCAGGCGGCAGCACGCCGCGCTCTGGTCGTTGATCGACACGAACAGGCTGCCCTTGACCTCGAGCTGCTCGAGCGCACCGTCGCGGTTGAGCACAACCGTGAGCTTCTCCTCAACCACGACGCCGATCGGGTCGTGGCTGACGGCGACGGCGGGCGTGGGTGGTGCAACAGCCTGCACCGGTGCGCTCATCGGCGGGATCTCCTTGAGGTCGTCCTCGGCCGCCATCGCATCCAGGAACGACTTGCCGCTCGACTTGGCGCCGCCGCCGAGCTTCATGCCCGACGTCTTCGTGATCGGCGCCGATGGCGGCTCCGGGGCCTTGTTGTACGAAGTCGGTGACGTCGGCATGTTGTTGTTACTCGCGAACGACGAGGCATTGGACGGCGACACGCCTCCGCCGCGTGGCGACTGGCCAAAGGCGTTGCCCATGGCGTTGCCGAATCCGGTCTGCTTGGCGTAGCCGCCCAGCCCGGCGCGTTCCAGTCGCGCGCGCTCGCGCTGCTCCTCCTTGATGCGGATCGTGTGGCGCTTCATGTCGTCCTTCGCGGCCGCGCGCTTGCTCTCGAGGATCATGTTGTGAAGCTTCTCCTCGTGTGACTCCATCTCCATGTTGACGCGGATCTGCTGCACGTTGATGTTCTCCGAGTGGCCGCCCGCTGAGATGAGCTCGTCAAAGCCAAAGATCAGCTCAAACTGCTTGTCGCGAATCGCGTTCTCGTTCAGCGAGCCGCAAATGTCGGGCACGAGCTTGGACAGCACCTGGATCGTGTGGAGGTCCTCGACAATGTTACTCGTCTTGTTGGTGATGATCAGCACGAAGTAGTTCTCCAGCGGTTGGTACACGTAGCGCACGCTCTCCGTGTCGATGAACGTGTGCTCGCGCGAGCCGCTCGATAGGAGCTTTGGGAACGCCGTCAGCAGACCCTACAAGGCACAGTCCGCCTGTGAGCTTTCCATCGCCATGGCGACACCGCCACAGCCACGCGCGCGCACGCACCTCCAGTCGGATGCGCGTGATCTCGACAAACTGGCGCGCCACCAACACTGTTCCGCGGCAGATCCCCCCCAATATAGTCAGTCCCCCCGATCCGCTACGCCCACGGAGCTCGTGAGCTGCTCGCACCTTTGCCATTGCGCGTCAATAGCGCCGCCGACAAGACGACCTACACATCCAGCACCGCGCAGCGTTTAGACCTCGCCGTCTAGATAGACTCCATCTCCCCTCCCCCTCCCTCCTCCTTCTCCATCCACGCACCATGTTCGCTCTGCGTGGGTCTCCGGGTCCCTTTTCGCCTCCGCTTGCTACGTGCCTGCGTCTGCGTGAAGTGGGGCGAAAAAATCCGCCGATCGATATAACCTCGTTTGAAGTCGGATGGATAAAACCTCATCCATGCGCGAGGTTCACGTTGGAGTCAATCGATTGGGTATAAATCATCCAATCAACTCGTTTTATGCTAATGGCTACACAGAATTTTACAGCCAATCATAGATCTTGTTGTCAAGCGATCCCACCCAATCAGACAGCGTGAAATGGTATCTGATACCGTCGCCTCCTCTCTATTTTCAGGCCGACGAGCCCACGCCGCGGACTGCTGACACCCCGGCGAGGCCATGGACAGAACGCGTTTCGTGAGGCGGTCTCTACTTCTCAAGGCTGCTCTCGGCGAAGGCCATGGATTCGCTGGAGGAGTTGAAGAATGTGAGTCCTCTACGTTCGCCGAGTCTCTCGTCCACGCGGATGCTCGAGTCGTCGCGCAGCCTCAAGCCGGTGGCCCAGCAGCAGCCGTTGTCACGGTCCCCGACGGCTCGCTCTGGACGCAATAGCCCGGCGCTGATGCTCGAGATGAGCGTCACCGAGCAGATCGCACGCAAGACCCGCAAGAGCACCGTGCTGGACCAGAAAAACGCGCTGATGATTCTCGCGATCCCGGACTACGACGACTACAAGATTATGCAGCCGTACAGCTGCCGCACGCTGTCGAACAAGAGCAAGTTCATCGGTGGTCGAGACTTTATCACGAGGCATAATCCGCAAGAGGTCAACGACTTCAAGATGCAGTACTCGCGCGACGTGGGCAACCTGAATCGACACCGGTCGGTGCTCGCTCCACCAAACACACTGCTCACAGGCGGTGGTAGCGCACTGCCGAACGCACAAACGTCTAGCAGTAAGTCGTTCAAGTTTGTTGCCTCCCAGGCACTATCGTCCGTCTCCAGTAACCAGCCAGGCGAGGATTACAGCTCGGACGTGTGGAAGCAAGTGTTCACGTCGGGCAAGACGCCGTGCTGGATCCTCACCGAATACGGCATCAACAAGCTCATCGGACCAGAGTACTGCATCACGACGCGACTCCCGCTCGTTACTGCGCGAGAAGAGCTGTCGCCGCGGACGAACCGCTCGCCGCTGCGACCACACACACCGTTTACAGCATTCACGGCACGTGATTCCGCCCGAATAGGCATGGGCGTCGACCTCACTGATCAGAAATCGCTTGGTACGCTTTCGCGAACAGCGGCCTATAGCCCTACAAGCCGTCCGCCCAGTCCACCGCGATCGCCGTATCGCGAGCCTGTGCTCTCACCTCCAGGCTCCAGAGGACGGTCGAGAGAGTCGATGGACAAGACTGACCGATCCACGGTGTCGTCCTGCGGTCAGGACTCGTTCAATCTCGACATGGCGTCATCAGCCGTGCTTTCACCACTACGAACGCGAGACATTTTTTTTGGAGAGCGGCAAGCGAGTCTGCCGACTGCCGCGCCGTCACCGACTCTACTGCCGTTTGCCATGGAGGTCTCGCCGCCGTGTATCACGCTCCGTGATCTGACCGCAGGCGATGTCTACATCTTTCCCGTGCGGGTTCGCAACGTCGGCTGCAAACAAGAGCGGTACCGCGTGAAGCACTTGTCCGCCTCTGCCGGTGCCTTCATGGCGAGCATCGCCGAGGCGAACTACGACAAGGACACGGCCCGACTCGCTCCAGGCCTCGCGGCGATCGTGACGGTCACACTCAGCTTCTCACAGCGTGGCCATATCACTGGCACGCTCACCGTTGACACGGAAGGCGTCGGCTGCTGTGACGTTCGCATCGAAGGCAGTGTGCGGTAAACCACAATCCATCCATCCGTCCATGTTTGTTGGCTCAGTTCTGGTTCTGATGCTCAACATCAACGGGTTCTCCGAGCCCTAATCGCGCTCTCTCTCTATCTCTTTCTCCTGAAGAAAGGCAACACCGCACGTGACGGACCACTGCGTCTCTCACCTCCCCCCCCCTCCCCCCACGCTCCCCAATCAGTGGATGTCTCCTCCGTCAGACCCAAGACTTCCTATTCCCTACGAAACCATTAAGCCCCCCGCCGCGCCCGCTGCCTCGAGCCACCCGTCATGAACGTCAGCACCGACGATAGTGTCTCCGCGGCCGTCCCCGAGTCGCACAGCTCGGTCGGGGCCCGCTTCCAGCCAGGAGACGTGCTTGAGCTGAGCTACCGCCTCGGAAAGCCCTTTATGAAGGATCAATTCTGCTCCTACGCGCTCTACTTTGGCAGCGGACGCGTGATCCACGCGTGGTCGAGCTCCCGCACCCACTTTCGTGTGCGTGTGGACACGCTGCGCTCGCTCGAGACCACAGGCATCGTCGCGCGCGACGCCACGAGCGAGTTTGACGCGTACTGCGCGCACGTGCTGGACGCCTTTCCGCTGGCGCGCGACCGCGTCGTGCTGCGCGCGCACAAGGCGCTCCACTGCGCCGCCAACGGGCGCAGGTCGAACATGACGCTCATCGTCCACGCGCGCTACGGCGACATCGCGATGACCATGGCCCGGTCACTGTTGAGCATGGCTCCTGACGTGGTTCGTTACTCGATCGCCAGCGAGCGCTTCCGCGCGGGGGCCATCTCGCTGCGCACGGCGCTGCAAACCCATCTCCACTTCATCGTGGGCCAGTACCCGTGGCCTCCTGTGGTCAGCGTGGTCAATATCGACCCGGATGCAGCTGACCCAGCGGCGACGGTGGCGTTCTCCATCGAAGAGGTGATGAAGGAAAAGGCCGTGGCCTTGCGCAGCATCCAGTCGCTCTTGGCGTCGGACGTGGAAGAGTTGCTCGCCGCGTGGCTGCTGCAGTCGTTTGGCACGCGTACATCGCAGATCGAAGTCGCGAGGGTCGCCGTCGAGCATGAGACGTCGTGGGGTTGGGGTGAGTCTGCGGCCACCGACTGCTCTACTTTACCCGCCGAGGCTGCACGACTAATAGAATCTGTGATGCAGCCATTCTCTCGTTTGGACGCGTGACCAAACGGTTCACAGTCTTCCTCACGGCGGACAGGAAGGCCATCGACCGCCTCGTGCGCGAGCGGATGGAGTGCGGGTACGCTGCCCTCCCCACGCGTCCCTCTATTTACCCTCGTGGCACTGATCGTCTCTATGACCCACAAGGATCTGCTTTGCCGACTTGAACAGCGCGCGCGCGAGGCTCTTCCAGTGCACGCACGTCACCTGCGCTGACTGCCTGGCGTCGCTCGTGTGGCGCGCGTGCCCGTACTGCCGGTGTGTTTCCTCTTTAGAATGCGTTTTTTTTTTCTTTTCACCCTGCATCGTACTAACTAGGAAACACTACTTGTGTTCCGCAGCTCATCCATCACTGTTGTGCGAGAGGTCACCAACTCCATGAAACAAATCGCGAACGACAGGATCCGCGAGCTCGAGCTCGAGCAGCTCGCAGCGAATGACGTGGACGCGCCGCCGCCGCTGGCTCCTTCCACCGAGGCGGTCGCGCCTGGTGGTGCCGGTGTGAAGACAGTCGCTAACACGCCGCCAGGTCTCCTCGAGAAGCAAGTGGAGAGCTTCGTGGCCACTACCATGCTCGTCGAAGACTTTGATGCACTCGTGGTGTGAAAAGCCGCGATGCGACTGATTGGATGTTGAAGTATGTCCGTAATTAGTAGACGGAAACCGTAACTGGTAAATGCCATATATATTGAGACTTGGCATGCCGTAAACAACGCCCCCTCACAGCAAATCTTCCGAACAAGATGGAACACCACGTGCAATTGCAGAACGGCAAATGCCGCCGCAGGTACGCGCCGGGCCACGCGCTGTTCGCAGTGGGGGACGCGCTGCGCAGCAGTAAGTTCTACCAGGCGGCCGGTGTCGAGATGGGTGAGGAGGAGGACGACGAAGGGGACGAGGATAAGCCCGTCGTGTTTGCCTGTCGGCTCGCCAAGTGCAACGGCGTCGGCTTCCACTCGCTGCACGCGTACGAAGAGCACTACGATCTGTACGTGCCGCGCGTCGGTGCCAGTTGATCTCTTTATTGTACTTATGATATGGTTGCGCACGATGCAGTGTACATCGCAACGTGTGCCGCGAGTGTTTCCGGTCGTTCTTGAGCTTCCGGCTGTTGGACATCCACCTGAGCGAGACCCACGACGCGTTATTCCGCGTGATGGCCAAGCGACAGCCCATGTACGCGTGTCTCGTCGACGGCTGCAACAACGTGTTCAGGCACGACGACAAGCGCACGAGACACTTGGTGAGCGACCACCAGTTTCCCGCGAATTTCTCTTTCCACAACGCTCGGCGTGTCCCGCGACGCCACGCAACTCCGGCGAACACGACGGGGAAGGAGACGTATCGTGAGATGTACAAGGATGTGGACGCGATCAAGAAGGCAAAGGCTCAAGCGCGCAAGGAGAAGCGGCGAGCGAAGAAGAAGCAGGAAGCCGCTGACCGAAAGACAAAGCAGATCGCACCACCGGCGGACGACAAGATGATGGAGGACGACGCCGGCCCTGTTGGCTCGCAGGTAGTAGCCGTGGGTGGCGAAGATGCTGCACGTGGCGATGTGGCGATGCAAGGCGACGATCAATTGGTCGAGCGGATGCAGCAACTGTTCATCCCGAGATCGATCTCATTTGGGCGGCGACCGCACCAGCGCCGGTGAACGTTGGGCTTTCAAGGGCGAAGCATGGCCTGAACTCGGTCGTGGTACGTGCTTCGAAGCAAGAGGAAGAGGTTGCGCAATGGGTAGAAGCGGAAACCCTGAATAGGCGCCTGCAATGTCTCGACAAAAGCCCGCGCTGTGTCTCCGGAAGTGGCGGTGAGGATTGACTGAATCGTGGGCTCAACGTGCTTCACGACCGCGACAAAGAAATACACCTGCGATACAATAGGCAGTGGTTTGGCAATCAATACGTCACCAAACGAGGCCCATTCACATCGAAGCGCATGGCTCCCTCACCTGGAATTCGGCGCCGTAGAGAAAGCTCAGATACACCATAATCAGGATGTTGTCCCACGTCAGAAAGTTCCAGTAGCTCTGCGTGTGCCACCGCAACACCAGCGTCAGCACGGAGCAACGACACAGCCGCAGCATCGCAAAGATCTGTAGAGACACTCAAACAAGCGTGAGGGAATTGGAAGTGAGCGGACGAGTTGCACATCTTCCGTACCTGGGGACATTCCTCCTGGAGAATCATCTCGGCGGCCTGCGCGAGTGGCAGCAGTGCCGGTAGATCACCTGGTTCGCCACTACTCGGTGTCTGAATTCGAGGCCACAACATAAACATGCTGGGACAGCCTGCACAGTACTGCAGAAAGTCGATCATGTCCTGCTCTGAGAACGTCTGGTCGAGGATCATGAGCATCGTCACGGGGAAGCAGTCAGTCGCAGCCTTCCCAAACGTTTTCACGAGCACGTGGAGCATCGTCGGCGACATCTTCAGCTCGAGGCGACCGCAGTAGTCCTTGTAGTACACGTTCATCAGCTTCCGCTCAGCGTCCGAAGGGAAGAATGGAGACGATAACGGCGTAGGTTGCTCTGCGCACGGCTGGCACGGCGCGCGCGTGGCGTCTCGTGCTACCCGCGAGTCGCCACTTTCGCCCATTTTGCTTCGCTTACTCATTGCGAGTTGGAAAATGAGTCTCCCGAATGCACGCGTGAGCTCGGCGTTCCTCTCGCTGCCTGGAAACTCGCCAGTCTTCTCGATGTCGGCGATGACCTCCCACGCCGCTTGCGATATCATCACCATGTCCAACGGGCCGTCATGATTGACCGAGTCGTCGATCGACGCTGCGATTTGCTCCATCGCACACGTAGTCGTCGCCGAAAATACGAAGTGGGGTGACAATCCGCTCTGCCGTACGGAAGAAGCACGATGGTGCGTACTTGTTGACCAACACGAGAATTCACACACCGGTCGAGGTCGCTCCCAGTGGGCGAGGAGTCCGCCGACATGTGAGAGACTCGACACGAGGGTGCTCGCGAGTAGCGAGCACGCCGAGACGCTGTCGTCACCGTCGGGGGTGATCGTCAGCGCGCTGATTCGGGAAAGAGCGCCATAGCAGCTGACCATTGACGGAATGCAGCCCGCGAAGGCCGTCACAAACTCAAACGCCACGGTGCACAGATCCTCCGTCTGGGGATTCGCGTGGCACAAGCCTTCCTTGTGTAGTCGCAAAGACTCGCGTAGAACGTGGCTTAACTCGGCCTCGCCGTCGGATACGAGGAGACCAGCATGCTGCGTGCCCATTGCAGCGCGGAGGAATGCGAGAGCCTGTGAGACCTTTCGCAGTCGGTAGGGAGCTTCGCTGAGAGACGAATTCAGTGCAAGAGCGATGTCGAGATCGAGTGTACATGCTTCTCGGATCTCGTTGAACGCTGCACGGAGCCCGCCACAGTGTAGGAACGTCAGAGCAGCCTTGGGCGTCGTCAGTAGCGACAGCAGCTCCACATCGCAGTTGCCTGTGCATTGCCACTTGTCCAAGAAATGACGCAGGCATTCGTCCTGCAACCCAGAAGTATACAGTGCTTCCGTGGTGAACGCTGATCGAGCCATGGTGAGGACGAACCGGTATAACGCCTCCTTCTCGCTGTCATCGACAATACCTGAAAGGTGTGAAATGAGTTGGGGCACGATAGAGATTGTGCCACTGGTAATAATCTTCCCCATCGCTGCCGGTGCTATCTCGAACGTACGTTGAAGCTCGATATAGAACTGTGTGGTGCTGCCTGGACAACCTTTCTCGTCCGACCGCACTCCCGATAACAAGTACGCTTGAGCTGCACGCGCAATCGCTGACACCAGCTTCGTCGACAGCGTTGACAAACCTGACGTGACCTCGAGTAGGGTCTCGATCGTGAAGGCACATTTTCGAGCAAATGTACCGGTCGATGGGATGGCGTGCTGCCAGATTGCATCAGCGATCATTTTGGTGACCTCCTGGGCTGGTTTGGGTCGTCTAAACGGGAACCATGGATTCTCGTCCTCGGCGTCACCTTTGAAGACAGCATCCCACTTGTCGTCGCCGCGAGGTCTTGACTGGCAGCAAACTACAAGCTGGAACCGTTCAACGTCAGTGACTGTGGCGGAGAATGGTTTGCCGAGCTATTGGACTCACCTCAAAGAGAGAAGACAAGAGATCTTGATGGGTTGACAAGTGCTTGATGTTCTCACAGGATCTTCGGACGCACGCACGAGAAGCATGGAAGTCGCCCGCACCAAGCAGATACATCTATGCTTTGGAGAGCCATCTTAGAACAACAATAATTTGCCAATAACCATCATGCCACGCACCGACACTGCCGACAGCACAACGCCTTCCACAGCTTGCTCGCCAAAAGGGCCAGCGTCCTCAAGTTCAATGGCATGGCCAGGCCGGGCCTCCCCATTTGAACAACTGCAGTGATAATATCGGTCATTTTCACTCGGCGTCAGTTTCAAGCGGACGAGCGTCTCCAGCCCGCTCCATGTTGTCAGTCGCTGCTTCATCTGAATGTGTGCAGGCAACTTGGCCCACGTCTGAAGCAGGTCTCGCCCAAGCTGGAAGCACCCAACGATTGCGAGAATGGACAGAGTCTGCAGCAACACCACGAACGGTTAAGTCTTCCACGGTTTAGCGAGTTAGAGGAATTGCCACGTGCTCACGTGTGCGGCCTTCAGTCTCTCGGAATCGTCCACGGCCTTCTCCAATGGACGCACTCGAGCCATCGAATACAGGAGGTCTCCCAGAAACCCAGTCTCGGCCACGCTCACGAAGAGTTGTCCTCGCAACGGAGCTTTAAGCGTCCACTTGGCGAACCATTTGGCCTCTGGATCAATCGCACCGATGAAATCCAGAGGTCGGCACAGCTTGCCGGTGTCACTCTGCGGCTCAAGCTTGAGCAGCATGAACGTCGAACAGATCACTCGCGCAAGCGTCTCTTGGGAAAAGTGGACCCAATGGTACGGCACGCGGCACATGATCAGATGAACTATTCGAAAGGCGTCGACCGCCTTGCCGATACCCTCTCCATCACCGAAAAGATCCGATATCTCGATGGATAGCGCTCCTGTGCTGACAAGCGTTCCGATTTCGTCGATGATCGCGAGGTACATGTCCTGGAACTGGGTCGCATCTTCAACTTGGTCGACGAGAGCGTACGCAAGTCGAGCTGAGTCTCTGGAGATTTGCGAGTCGCAATCCATAAACAGTCTGCAGAGGCCACGAACTGTGAGAGCGAATGGGGCCGAGTAATGGACGAGCTCGAGTGGAGAGATCTAACGCCATGTTCGGCACGGACAGCGAAGCGAAAGCGGTGAGCGATGCGAGGCAAGCGATGTCTTTCATGAGAAATCACTCTCACCTGGCACAATCGCTGGAGTGCGTGGCGCCGCTCCTCGCGGTCTTGACTTCTGAAGGCATCGAGGATCATTGGGATTTCTTCCGTGGAGGGGGCACTGCATGCACAGTCGTGAGCGCCATATACGTACGTTGAATACGCCACCCATAAGCCCATCCATCCGCTCACCTGTTCACAGATCCAGCGTCAGACTGCAAATCGTCGAACGTGATCGCCTCGTACGACGCCTGTTCTGGCGCCGCGTCATCTTGTTCGCCGTTCACGTCGTCTCCCGCTGTAGCCGTATGGCCATTGCTCGACTCACTAAACTGCATCACGTCTCTCCAGAGCGCTGCCGTGAAGTGTTCTGTGCCATCATGCATAGCTGCAGTGTTGCCATGGTGTTGCTGTTGCTCCGGATGGTCCAGCAGATCCAGCAATCGCCGCAGCTGAGCGTCGAGACTCGCGTGGACGTCGTCTCGCACACGCTCCACGTCACCCTCGAGCGTCTCCCCACTCTGCGCGCGTAGCTTCTGCCTCAGTTGTGTGCTGACGACGTGGTGGATGTACTCCACGACGTGTAGTTCCCAGAAAGACGGCTCGCAAAGCCTGAGCTCGGCCACTCGGTTCTCTAGGTCGTCCAGGAAGCTGTCGATCTGCGACCAAACGCAGTCAGTCAGTACATCCACCTACAGACGCTCCTCTTACCTCACGAACCTGCGTATCCTCCTGGACAGGGCGGACCGCGTCTTC
This sequence comes from Pythium pyrilobum, assembly GCA_023335905.1. Taxonomy (NCBI): domain Eukaryota; phylum Oomycota; class Peronosporomycetes; order Pythiales; family Pythiaceae; genus Pythium; species Pythium pyrilobum. Next base: position 6,696 of record JAADVV010000147.1, on the reverse strand, counting down.
GATCAGCGAGCGGTGGCGCAGCACGATCTCCTCCAGCGCGCCAGTCAGCATGGTGTCGTTGGCCAAGTGACGCTTCAACTTGGGAAGGATCTGAGGAAAATGCCGAGTATTAACGGTCGTGGACTCTTATAATCGGAACCATCCTAAATATATCCGCAATTAGCGTGGTCGAAACCTTCGTTTTCGGATGCTGCTGGAGTTGGAGCTGGTCATGAAGAGGTCCACTTGAAAGCGACGGGCTCGAAAATGCGCTGGAAAACTGACGCCGTGCTGGTCGCAGCAGTACTGCTCTTCGGGCAGATCGGCGTGTTCTACCTTGCCGCGTATCGTTGTGCTCTCGGCCTCGCGAGCGGCCCTCGCGGGTCGGATGACCTGACGGCGCTCGTGGTCAGCGACGTCCATCTCCTCGGCAAGCGCCGGCGGACACTCGTCGAACGCCTGTGGATTGACATGCAGGTGAATGAACGGCGCCCTTCCCCTACCTTTCTACTCAGTTCTAGCAGAGACGAAAGCGCTTGTTCTCGTTAGATATCGACGTCTCTCCGCGCCGCCGTGCGCGTTCACAAACCGGACGTCGTGCTGGTACTTGGAGACCAGCTTGACGAAGGCGGATACCCGACATCCGACACCGACTTCCAGGTGGGTATCCAGTACTTGAGCTTGGCGCGGTGCATCTACTCGTAGCTACATCAACTCGAAATGTGCTAATGTTTCTCGGTGCTTGCAGGACTACGTTACTCGCTTCAAGGCCGCGTTTGCATCGACCGAGAACCTGCCGACTGTTTTTCTGGTTTGTGTACTGTACTGCAAGGGGATTTCCATTCTGGGACAAATGTGATTAGCGGAGTCTTGTTTGCGGATGGGCATGTGTAGATCGGAAACCACGACTCGGCGTTTGGGCGGTTCCTCACGCCCGCTGCGATCGCCAGACACGAGCGCGCCTTCGGCCCATCGAACTTCGTGACCACTATCAAGGGCCACAAGTTCATCCAATTGAACACGATGGCACTCGACTCGGACGTCACCAACGTGGAGATCAAGGCGCAGGCCTCTAGGTTCGTTCCGTGTAGCGAGTTGCTGTGAGTCGTTTGGTTTGGCGTGTCTAACGCTGCGTACCGTATCAGCTTCCTGCAGACGCTCTCGCGCGACGCCGCGCCGGCCTCCCAGTCGGTGATCCTGCTCACTCACTTCCCACTCTACCGCGATGACGACCTGGGCTGCGGTGCTGATCGCGTCAGTGAACACGGCCACGTCACGTACGAGCACCCGTCGTTTCAGTACACTCCGCACCACCATGTGGTGTCGAAAGAGCTGTCGCACGCGCTTCTTCAAAGAGCGCACCCAGCCGTTGTGCTCTCGGGCCACACGCACGCGTGGTGCGAGTTCTCGCACGGAAGCGCCACGACCGAGTTCACGATCCCGGCGTTCTCGTGGGGCCAGCGGCCGGACCCGAGCTACGCGCTGCTGGTCGCGGGCGGCGGGCGGCGCGGCGCGCGAGTATCTCGCTGCGCGCTGCCGCGGGAGCCCCTCCTCTTCGCGCTCTACGGCGCGGCGCTGGGCGTGCTGGTGCTGCGCGTGCTCTGGCGATGCGTGATGATGTCACGCCGCCGCAGCCGCTTACAGCATCAGCAGAAGAAATTGAAGTAGGTAACGCACGGCGGAGCGACGAGCAATCGGATGGAGCTGTTTACGGGGACACGTCTGGTCCAGACTCGAGACGTCAAACTGCAAGTCCAGAATGATGGTCGCTCCGGTGCGTTGGTCCTTCCTCCTCAGGTTCGGGCAGTGCAGTTGAAGTGATTACCGAACCAATCCTCACACAATCAACATCGTGCAGTGGACAGGACGTACTGTACTGAAAATAAACAACCCATCAACTGGAATAGGATAGACCATAGCATGTAGTTACTGATAGAACAGTCCTTCAGCACATACCTCCCCAACTCGCAATTGCCACCGTGGCCAGTGACGCCGCAATCGGAACGGCAGCTCGGCACCGGATTGTGGCTTGAGCGAGGACCAAAATTGGAAGGCAGAGCTCGCTGGCAGCGAGCTCTGCCTTCCATTTTTGCTCGCGACGGGAGCACCTGCCTCCCGGAACCGCCCGTCCTCGCGTCGGACGCGATTGGGGGGGGAGGGGGGACGTACACGTGGACGGTAAATCAGTCGGCCGCTCCCGTGTTCGTGCACTACAGTATGTATCCGGCAATTGGCGCAGCTCACATACTGCCGGCGTTCCGGTAATCCCCGTCCCCGTATTACGCCGACTCGGCGTCGCCGAGGGACGTCGTCGCCGGCTCCGCTGGGCGGGTCTGAAAACGTTTGGGCCACCCGCGAAGAACGCACGATAAGGTGGGCAATTGGCACTTGGAGCCTTCCCCCATCCATCTGGTTCTTCTCCCCCACGGGCTGAGTTGGTCTTCCCAACGGGTTCTGAAACCCAAACCGATTGAGACCCACCCGTCCATGGTCTGCTCCCTCTTCACCAATGCCCCCAACCGCATTCATCCAGGTTTGGTGTCATGGGTTGGACAACTCTCGCGACCCACCCGTTTTGGTTTTCTGGAACAAGAAAACCCACCCTCCTCCTCCTCCTCCTCCTCCTCTCCTCCTCCTCTTTCCCCAACGTCAGGATTGCAACACTCGTGCATCTGGGACCACCCCCACACTCCGTCCCGACCCACGAACTCGGTCCAGTACCCACTGCGTGAAGAGCTCAGCAAAGAGAAGCAAGCAGCTCACGCGTCCGCGGGTTCCGTTCCATCGATTCTCCTGCCACCCACGCGGCAAGCCTCCTCGCCATCGAGCGGAGAAGGAATCCCCTACAACCACCATGGCGTTCGTGTTTGGCAACGCCGAGGACGAGCTCTACCCGTTCCTCACGGACGACAGCAGCGACGTGCCGCTCTCGCCCGACGAACAGGCGCTGCTCATGGGCATGTACCCGGGCGCCAACATCACGGACTTTGACTTTTCGCTCATGGGCCCCAACGGCGTCGTGCAGCAGCACCACGCGCCGCAGTCGCACACGGCCGCGGACGCGGCGGCGGCGCTCGCGCACCACCACAACGGCGTCGCGCCGAGCTCGGTGGGCGGCTCCTCGGCGCCGCCCTCGCCCACGATCAACCTCTCGATTGATGTGCCGGGCGTCGGCTCGAACGAGCGCAGCAAGATGCCCGGGCTCGTGCAGCCGACGTACTACGACCCGCCGACGTCCCGCCAGCCGCCAAACCAGTTCAGCTCGATCTTCCAGCACCAGGGCGGAGATGGGTCGTCGCCGAATGCGTACTCGCCGTCGAGCACGCAGAGCGACTCAGGCATCCGCGACTCGGAGGAGATCCTCAAGGCGCCCGTCAAGAGCCTCACCGAGGAGGAAAAGAAGCTGCGGAGACGCGCACAGGTCGCCAAGTCGGCACGCAAGCACCGCAACCGCCAGAAGGAGGAACTGTCGCGACTACGCGAGCAAGTGCAGTTCCTGCAGGAACAAATGGCGCTCATGCACGTGGGCGGCAGTGGCGGCGGCCAGAGCAACGGCCACACAAGCAACGGCCACAGCAATGGCAATGGCAACACCGCGATGGACAAAGACGCGATCAACTCGCACCGCAAGCGCAAAAAGGTCGACGAGGCCGAGGCCACGCTCAAGACGGCGCTCACCGACCAGTCCACGTTCGCGTCGGCCGCGCAGCGCATGCTGGAGTACTCGGCACGCGCGGTGAGTGACACCTACGTTCAAGGGCTACTTACTCTACTGCCAGTTGCCTCTGACTAGCTGTGATTCTCCTATAGATGGTCGCGTCGTCGACAATTCTCCACGGCTACCACCGCCTGCCTGTCGACACGCTCGAGCGCGCGCGCTTGCTGCTTCAGATCGCCGGCAAGCGGTCGCAAATGGCGCGCCAGTACCTGTACAACGAGTTTGGCAACCGCGTCGTGCAGTACCCGCAGATGGACATCAAGCTCAACTCGAATGGGCCCGACATGGAGATCAAGCTCGTGCGTGCCAAGAAGCTCTCGGGCTTCACGCACGTCGAGGTCGCGGACGCTGCGTGGAACTCGGTCTACAACTTTGACCTCGCGATCCCGGCGCGCTTCAAGCGCTACGTGACGTGCGAGCGGCTCATGGAGCTCGACGAGAACACGCGCTACGGCCGCACGATCGCGCCGCTGCTCAAGAACCGCGAAGAGAACTTTGTCGTGTACATGCACTCGTACTTTGTCGTGCACAAGATGATGTTTGACGACTGCACCATCATCACGTGGGAGAGCATCATCGAAGACGATTTGTACCCATTTGAAGCGAGCGACACCGCCATCCGGAACGACGAAGTGGGATGGTGAGTCGCGCTGCGGTTTCATTGTATCCCCGTGCGACTGGTGCTGATGGTCTTTTTGTCTGGCTCATAGTATGATCCTCGAGACGGAGACGCTGCCGAACGGCGAAGTCCAGTCGCTCCAGCGGACAGCGATCCACAGCACGCCGCCGATCGCGGCCATCACGGAGCCTCGAGGGCGGCTGAATGAAGCCTTTTTGACCGTATTCTGTCGGAACGCCGACATCCTCGAGACTTCGGCGCGCCTGTATCTGAGGAAGAAGTACCCGGGCCGGAATATCAAGAGTGAGTTCGAGTACGTCAAGGAATAAATACTGGTAGCCGCTCGGACGGACGTGTGCGTGTTGGCTTGGAAGTCAGGATGCTGTTTGATACTATGAGAATGCAATTGAGAAACTATTACGATTCATAGTATTTGTTTGTGTGTCTGTGGGGCTTGCTCAGTGGTAAAAATGGAAACAAACGCGAGTTTACAGATAGCAGGCCGACAGCGGCAGCTTGGCAGACTGACTCTACTACACTCATCGAGCAGTTTTTTTTCTGTCCTATAGAGAGAGCTGAGCGGCGGCCGCGCGAATGGACTGGAACACTACGTTACCACACATGCGGGTGAGGCTGCGTGTGGGTGAGGTCGAGAACTTGGACAGGATGGGCTTGAACGTCGAGGTCTTCGAGTAGAGCTTGGAACAGATGCTGCGGCACACAACGCGCTCCTTGCCGTCCTCACACAGCTCTCTCCGCACGAGCATGGCACCGACCATGTCACGCTTGAGGTCGTAGTCCTCGCGCAATGGGTGCAGGTCGTCGTCGTCCACGTAGTCCCACACAAGCACGGCCTCGCTCTGCGAGACGTGCCAGACCGAGATCACGCGGGTCTCGACGATGATCTCCTCCTCATCATGTTGTGCGGGCTCACAACGCCATCCACAGCCTCGGCCTGGACGTCGTCAGTCGGTTCCGCCTTGTAGCGCGTCGTCTGCTTCCCGTACACGATGTTGGACTGCGGCAGCGCGTCCACGATGTTGCGCTGGCCGTCCAGGTCAGTGAACTCGGGCCAAACATTGCTGCTCTCTTTGATGGCGTTGCACGCCGCGCGGAACATGCGCGAGAGGTCGAGCGTGTCGAACGCGTACACGCTCACGATCGTCGCGCCGAACGTGTCAACGCTGTCGATTACCTGAGTCTGCACGTACGGCGTCGAGAACCGGATCGACTCGGTCTGTCGACGCAAAATGTCCTTCGCCATGTGGAGCTTGAACTGGCCGCAGATCCCTTCGTAGTCCCGCTGGCGCGAGCGCGGGTTGCGGCCTAGCCGCGTGTACGTGTGGAGCAGTTGACGCATGTTCAGATCCTCCGTGAACATGGGTGAGCTCGAGAACACCGACTTGAGGTTGTTCAGGAACTGGCCCTGCGTGAAGATCGCGCGACGCAGCTCCTCGTTCTGGCCCTCAGCCTGGCGCCGTTTCCGGCGCTGCGCCATGGCCTTCTCTTCCCACTCAGCGACGGCGCCGTTTGGGCGCGTCATCTTGTGCTTGGAGCGCAAAAAGTCGAGCTGCGACGACATGAAGCTCACCTCCTTGCGAAGATCGAGGAGCTCGTGCTTCTTGCGTGAGCGGTGGCGGCGAGCGCTGATCGCGACCTGCTGGCGGCGCTTCGCCTTGCGATCGAGCGGTTCGGCTGCGTCGGCGACGCTGCTCGAGCTCGAGTGTGGCGAGCTCAGTCCGCCCGAGGTAGTGGCCGCGCCGTACTCCTGCGGGTACTGCTGCTGTTGCTGCGGCTGGTACTGGAAGTCGTGGAGCGCCGCCATGTCGCAACGCCCACCGCCGTACATGGCGTTCACGTTGGCGTCGACAGTGACGGCCTCGGGCTTCATCTCCTGTCCGTACGCGACACCAGCCGGGACCGGGCTCGCGGTCGCGGCTTCTTGGGCAAAATCTTCGTGGAGAAGAAACTCGGAGAGGAAGTTGAGCTCGAGCTCGTGGTTGGCGTCGGCGCCGTGGGTCATCTCCTTCAAGTATTGCGCGGACGTCGCGGCGGTCGTCATGAAGCCGTTTCCTCGAAACAAGAGATCTGGTTTTGGTCCATTTTCAGATCGATTAGCTCAACAGTCCAGGGCTACGTAGTCAGCGCGCGAGCGGCGCGGGGATCGGCCGGCGCTGTCGATCGCGCCAGTCCACCGCCGGCGGGACTTTGGTTGTCACCGAAAGATCCCTCTGCGGCAAACCAACACTCCCGCGCCGCCGCTCACTCGCCATTGCGCGTCGTGGCCAACTGACCAGTACGGTACGGTTCTGTCACTCACCTGTGTCCAAAGCCGAAATGGTCATCGCGCCGGCGTTCGAAACGGTGGGGGGGGGGGGGG
>JAADVV010000146.1:0-24882 GCA_023335905.1 Pythium pyrilobum | reverse complement strand
GCCGATCGAGGACCCAGAGACACCCGAGCCGACGGCGGAGCCGCCGACAGGCGAGCCCACGGAGGAGCCAACGGTGGAGCCAACGGTGGAGCCAACGGTGGAGCCCACGGTGGAGCCCACGGAGGATCCAACGGTGGAGCCCACGGAGGAGCCCACGACTGAGCCAACGGCCGAGGAGCCAACCACAGAGCCAACAACGGAGACACCAACGAACACACCGACACCTGAGCCCACGACAGTGGTCCCCACTCCTGGGCTGACGACGGAGCCACCGACGTTCGCGCCGCTGACGGCCGCGCCGGCTGTCCAGTCCCCACGACCGGACCCAGCTAACCAGGCACAGCCCACCAAGCAGACGTGTGACTCGACGGTCTCCGCTAAGGACGCACGCGCGGGCATCGACATGGTCACGGACGCCTCGTGCGCGCTGGGCGGTGCCGGCTGCTTCGGCGATCTCTGCCGTCTCTGTAAGGTGCGCGCGACGGCCGACTCGAACGACCTGCTCTGGTGTACCGACGTGGTCGCGACCACAGACGGCAAGACCAAGACGCCTCGCCCCACGACGCCAGTGCCCACAACGTCAGTGCCCACGACGCCCGCGCCCACGCAGTGGAAGCCCTCGGGTGCGTGCGCCGACCAGATCTCGCTCGGCGACCGGCTCTCCGGTATCTGGGGCGTCAGCGACGACTCGTGCTACAACGGCGGACTGGGCTGCTTCAGCGACGAGTGCCGCTTCTGCAAGCTCAAGGACACGATGAACTCGCGCCACTTTTTGTCGTGCTCCGCATTCGCGCCCAAGACGGCGCCGCTGCTGCAGGCCGCGGCGGCCGCCGCGTCCGAAGGCTCGAGCGAGTTCACCATGCTGTTCAAGAACAAGAGCTACAAGTGGTCGCTCGTGGGCGCCGCGCTGGTCGGTGCCGTCGCGGCAGTCGCGCTCGCAGCCTTTGGCGTGCGGCGTGCGCTCTCTCGTGGCGTCACGTCGTATGAGAGCGCTGGAGAGGACGAGGAGGCCGCCGAGGATATCGAGCTCGATGCCCGCGAGGCGGTCGTCGGTGGAGGACCGCAGCTGTCGGCCAAGTCGGACGACGCGCACACGACGGTCTGGTCGGACGACTCGGCCGTGCTCGCCACGGCGTAGAACGGAGCGATGCCCTCTCCTATATATGAACCCGAGCCTTTCTCCTCTGTCTCCCAATGTGAGACAAAGCTCAACGTGCACGCGCCCGAGTATGTATGACCATTGCATTTCTTCTTACCCGCATATAATATTACTCAGTTTGATCCCAAGCATTCCTGGGTCTCTCTTACGCCTGGAGCAGCTGCTGGGCGTCGTGCCACAGCGCCTGGAGCACGGCCACGTCACCACCGGTGCTGAGACACTGCTCAATCCGCGCCGCGAGCTTCTCGGCCTCGAGCTCCGTGTGCGAGTTGGCCTGCAGCGACTGCTCAAACTGCTCCGACTTTTTCGCAGCCATCTCGATGACCTCGTCGGGCAGCTTGGCGAGCATCGCGACGTTGATGCCGTAGCTCTTGGGGCACATGCCGTCCTCAAGCTTGTACAGGAACGTGACCTTGCGCTCGTTCTCTGGGTCGACCATGCAGCCCATGTGGCCGAGCGAGACCTTGCTCTCGTGGAGGTACTCCTCCACGAGCGAGTGGTAGTGCGTCGCGAACAGCGAGCGGCAAGCCACGTTGCGCAGCAAGAACTCGACGACCGAGTACGCGATCGCCGTGCCGTCGAACGTTGACGTACCGCGCCCCAACTCGTCGAGGATCACGAGCGAGTGCTGGGTCGCGTGGTTGAGGATGGTCGCCGTTTCCGCGAGCTCGACGTAAAGTGTACTCTGGCCGGCCAGGATGCGGTCCGACGCTCCGATACGCGTGAAGATGCGGTCCACGGGGCTCATGCGGCACTTGGCAGCCGGCACGAAGCAGCCAACCTGGGCCATGAGGGCGAGCACACACGTCTGGCGCAGCAGCGTCGACTTGCCGCCCATGTTCGGGCCGCTGAGAAGCACCATTTGGGATGTACCGCCAAGTCCTAGACGTGTGTCATTGGGGATGAACTCGCCGCTGTCGAACGTCGCGGCAACACACGGGTGCACGCCTTCTTCGATCTCGATGAACGGGACGCCGTTGTTTTCCGTGGCCGCTGGCACGACCTGCGGGCGAACAAAGCCCTCGCTCTGGCTGCTCACACTCGCCAGACCGAGCAAGCAGTCCAGCACGGCCAGACACTGGACGGCCTTCATCCAGTACTTGTAGTCTTCGTCGAACTTGTGGAAGATGCGGCGCGTCTGGTCTTTCAGGGCGAGCTCCTTGCGCTCCTCCGTGGCGGTCAGCTGTGCGAGCAGGTCGCGAATCTCGGGTGTGTGGAAACGCTTGTACCCCTTCTTCCGCGACTTGAGTTCGTACTCCTTGGGCTGCCCGGACTGCAGCGACGACTCGGGGACTTCGAGTTGGTAGCGCTCATCTTTTTTGGTCCCCCAGTAGCTGATTTGCTTGCCCTTGAGGCGCTTCCGCTGCTCTTGCAGGTACTCATCCAGCTCTTTCTGCACGCTCGCGATGGTGTCACACGCATCATCGTACTCGGCGTCGGCACCTTCCTGCGGGACGATGACTCCGCTCTTGGCAGCCTTTGCCTGGTCGAAGCTGCGGCGGAAAAACTGGAGCTTGTCGCGCAGCTCCGGGAAGTGGCCACGGTGGGCGGCGCTTTCCTCGGAGCGGTTGTATTTCTTGAGCACCGTGCGCAGCAATGGGGAACGAAGTTGCGAGAAGCGGGGCCCCAGTTGGTCGACGAGGTCCATGGCCGTGTCGAAGCCGTCGAGGACCTGCAGGAAGTCACGGATCTTGCGAATATTGTAGATGTTGGACTCGTACATGATCGCGCGGCTGTCCGGGTGGTCTTTCGACCGGTGTGTGGAGCCCAACGCGTGGATACGAGACAGGAGCCGCTCGAGATCGGGCAGCTTCTGCAGGAACTGGCGCACTTCGCCGACGACTTCAAAGTTCTGGCCGAGCTCCTCGACGGCGTCGAGCCGCTCGTTGATCTCGTCGATCTTGCACAGAGGTTTGAGCACCCACTCCTGGAACATGCGCTTGCCAAACGCCGTCACCGTCTTATCCATGATGTCGATGAGCGAGCCCTTGCGCGAGCCATTGTAGTTGTTCGTGAGGATCTCCAGATTCTGGATCGTCTGAGAGTCGAGCACGACGTACTGCTGGTTCAGATCGACGTCTTTCTGCTTCGTCTCGCCGCCGCGCTGCGTCTGCGCTTCCTCATCCGACGGCTTGTAGTGCTTGAAGTTGCACAGAGACACGAGCTCCTGATCGATGATACTTCGGCGGAGGTGCCAAATGCAGCCACCCAGCGCACTGATCGCGAGCTGCCCGTCTTCGCGCACGGTCTTGTCCATGTTGAGGAAGTTGCCGATGTCTTCGGGCCAGCCGCTCTCGTTGAAGTAGCCAGCGCGGATGATCTCCTCAATGGTGCGGTTCGCATCCCAGAACTCCTTGCCCACGATCAACTCACTGCGCAAGACCGACGGCGACGCGGCGAACTTGATGAGCTGCTTCGTGTCGGCGCACAACCCGTTCCGCTCGTTCACGACTTCGACGACGTTGAACTGCGCGAACAGCGTTTTGAGTCGGTCGCGCTGCTCCGAGTCATCAAATTCGGCCAAGTGGAACGCGCCTGTGGCGCAGTCGACGAGGCACACGCCGTAGCGGATGGTCTTGGTGGCGGTGTCCAGCGCGGGCCTCTCCTTGAGCGCCATCAGATACGTCGACACGAGCTGCTGCTGCAAGGCACTCGAGATCGGTGCGTCCAAGAAGCTCATCGTGTTGGTGCCCGTGGACAGCAGCGAGCACACCTCGCGCCGCACGACCTTGGACTTGGACGCCGTCTTCGCGTTGCGCTCCTTCATCATGTCGGGCGTCTCTGTTTGCTCGACACGGGCCACGCGGTAGCCCTTCGCGATGAGCTGCGACGAGAACTTGCCGTACGCGATCTCCGGGAAGCCCGAGTGGGCCTTCTCGCCCTTCATGTAGATCAGGTTGAGCTCCTTGAAGCCGATGTCCGCGTCCATGTGGAACAGCTCGTAGAACTTGCCCACTTTGAAGAACAGGACCGTGTCCATGTTGCGCGACTTGACCTCCCACCACTGGGCCATCGCGGGCGTCTCCTTTTTCAAAAACTCGGGCGGGATCTTGATCGTGCGCGGGTCGAAATCGGGCGAGTCCGGCGCGTTGCCGTTGATGTCTCGACGCTTCACGCTTAGCCACACGAGCGAATCGTGGATGTGGCAACCGGCGCCGTACACGCCCGAGGCGTCCGGGCCCGTGTTCACTGGCTCCGCCGCGGACGGCGAAGCCGCCGTCTTGTTCTTCGAGGTGGAAGACGGCGGCGGAGACAGGAAAGACGCGTTGGGCTTCCGCTTCGACGGCGTCACAACACTCCGGCTTCTGGACTTCTTTGCAGGACGCTCCTCCTCCTCCTCCTCTTCCTCCTCTTCATCCTCATCGTCGTCATCCTCCTCATCCTCTTCGCCATCCACACTCGCCTCCGACTCGCTGCCATCGCTTCCTCCGTCCTCCTCCGAACTCTCCTTGGTCGGATCGTACTCTTCCTCGCTGCTCACCACGTTGCGCGACTTGGCCGCTCCACGCTTCGCAGCACCGCGCTTGGCCACCGGCTCCATTAGCTCATCCTCATCCTCGTCGTCGTCGTCATCCACCACGACCTTCACCGGTGTCTTGCGCAGTCGCTTTAAGCGCGTTCCATTCGCCGTCGTGTTGGGTGTCTCGATTTCTTTCTTCGGCTTCTGGTCGCCCTCTTCTTCCGAGCTCGTGCCCAGGAGGTCCTCGTACGCCTTGCGCTTCTTCGGCGTCTCGTCCTTCTTCGCCACTGGCTTGAGAGTCGCCTCCTTTTCTGGCTTTGTAGCCGAGCTTGTACTGGCCTTCTGCGTGGGCTTGGGCGAGAAATCGATGCGTTTTCGGGTCGAATCGGGCTTGTTTTTCGCCGCGCTTGCCGGCGTCGACGCGCCCTTGCTCGCGCTACCACTCGCCGCGGCCTTGGGCTTCGTGTCGGAGCCGTTCGCGGCGCGCGGCGGCGGACTGAAGAAGCTCAGCAGCGTCTTCTGCTGCTTCCCCTTCGAGGCACTCATCGTATTGGGCGGTGTGCGAATGGGGAGGAGCCCTCGACCAGTTTGGCGCCGTCGGCGTTTTTGTTGGCGCGCGCAAAGTTGGCGCCAACTTGTCCGACAGTACCATGCATGAGGTACACAGTACCACACAAGATGTACCGTGTACCACAAGCTGCCCACGAAGAGTCACATGCGTTGACTCGACGCCATTGAGCAAGCCAGCAGCTCGTCGGGAAGAGATCGCGAAGCTCTGCACTGCGTGGTTCCTCCTCTCTCTCTCCTCCAGCGCTACCATGAGTAATGGGACAGACAGCGTATCATTGCACCGCTGTGGCGAGAGATTCCGTCCGCGCATCGATGTAGTTTGGTGTCAGTGTTTATTTCCGGCGCAGCCACAAGATCCGTCTGAGTCGACGAAGAGTGATGTCTCGACCAGGCAATGAGGCCGAGCCGGCGCGCGCCGCCCCAGCGTCTGATGCACGAGTAGCATGCGGTGGTGGGTGGTGAGATATGGTGTGGCCGTGTCGGCGCTTGTGGCACGACTGAGTCATTTGAAGACCCGTGCTGGTGCAGCGCAACACCTTGAAGCCTGTCAGACATGGAGATCTTGCGATTCCTGACGAGGCCGTTATCGTCACGTGCTTCGCGTGGAGACGCGATCTTGGGCAGCATCGACTCGAGAGGCGACAATCAACTCGACTGTTTCGGGTGCGAGTGGATTGAAGTGGACGAGCCAGTGGGCATCTTTCTGCCGCAGCTCAAGCGCCGGCGCCAGCTTTTGCAGCTCGACCAAGTGCACCACGTGCTCCACTACGACAACTACCGGCGCTTCATGCGAGTGCAGGACATCACGCTCGTCACCGCAGTCGAAGAGATCGACGACGACGGTAAGTTCCAGTGGTGGATGTCCATCCAAGACGCGAGCACCGTGCAAGTGTGGATCATTCACTTCCCATCGCTGCTACGACTCGAGTCGTGGGTCAGCATACTCCGAACCGTCACCACCGCAGCCCGAACGCGCTGTCTCATCGGCGACGTCGTACTTGCGAGCGCGTCGAGCCCGCCCAACATCAAGACGGCAACATCCTCAGACTTGAAAGAGACGGTCGTTCAACTGGCTCCGGAGCAGTAGCAAATTGCTGAACAAGTGTGCATTTGAATACGGGCAATCTTATCATTCATCTCATGACGACGGCGCTAAATAGGTGTTGTTTTTGGTAGAACCCGATGACACAGCCCCGGCGAGATGTATTCGAAATAAAGCAGACTATTTCCTAACTCCATTCACTCGCGAGGCGGGCTGCGCTGTTCACAAAAGCGAGATCCTCGTTTGGAAGGGTCGAGAATGATACGCTTAGTTAGCAGCCGGCACACCGCCGCCCGACTTGAGGCGGAGCTGGGCCTGGCGCTTGCGCGTGACCTTGACGACCTTCTCCTCCACAGCCTTCTGCACGTTCTCGCGCTTCTCCGTGAGGATGAGCTCGATGTGGGCAGGGTTGGCCATGTATGGGCCAATACGACCGTGGGCACGGTAGGTGCGGCGACGCTGCTTGATAGCCATGTTCGCCTGGGCGTGCGAGATGTAGAGCTTGTCCGAGTCCAGGCCCTTCACCTCGGCGTTCGCCTCAGCGTTCTTGACGAGGTCAAGGATGATCTTGGTCGCCTTCTGCGGCCACTTGCACTTGTCACCGGCAGCGCCCATGATCTTGCCCTGGGCGTGGCGGCCGCAGCCACCCGTGAACTTGGTGAACGGCACGGCGGTCTTGTACTCAAGGACGCCGTTGAGGAAGATCTTCGACTTGGTCAGCGACATACCCTTGATGGCATGGCAGACCTCACGGCAGTGCTTAAAGTGCACGCGGAGGTGCGAGCCGCGGGCCTTAGCCGCGCGCTGGGCGTCTTCCGGTTCCTGGCTGTACGATGGCATGATGCTTCTCGGGTTCTGAGCGAGACTGAAAGGAGCTCTTGGCCAACACACGGACCACGGGCAACCTTTCTCAACCACCAATCACCAACACCAACAGTCCGGATAACCGTATCCGGATGGCTTGGTGTATCCGGACAACGAATTTGACCGGATAACGAGGATAGTCCGGATAATATTATCCGGACATACTCAATCCAAGACGTTTCCGAGCCAGTCATTAACCGGATCCGGATACACATATCCGGATCCGGAAAACGGTAGCTCATCCGGAATCCTGATACTGTGGTCGACTAATAAACAAGCCGGGGGGACAATTCCAATGTATTGACAAGCAAGTCGCTCAGAACTCAGCTTCGCTGCCGTCCGAGCCGTCGTCGCTTTCTTCGTGAGCATCCGACTCGTCGTCGTGCTCCTCCACGTCCTCCATTTCTCCGCCTTCCTGGTCATCGGACCCATCTTCTTCGTCTTCATCGCGCTTGATCACGTACGACGTTGGAGCTGACGCTCGCCGCGACCGCCCGATCGTGATGATGAGGCTCGTGTCGATGCCATCCAGCTCTCGCTCCTTGTCCTTTTTCCGCTTGGCAGCGGCTATGTCTGCTTTCTTCGGGTACTTTGAGCTGAAGCGGATGCCTGCCTCATCCAATCGCTCACGGATAAGTGACTCCTGTTCTTCTTCGGAGTCGGCCGTCTTGAGAATCGCGTACAGCTGAGGGCTGGAACGAGGCATAAGGACGGAATGGGTTACTCTATCAGCAACCACGACGAACACACCATGGGTACACAAACCTCATCAAGCCAGCAGCTCGGGCAAGCTCTTTCAGGGCAGCAATACCCTCCGGATCTTTTGCTTTGTCTGCAGCCTTCGGTGCCTTGCGAGTAGTCGCTTTGGGTTTCGGCGCAGCCTTCGCTTTCTTTGCGGCCGTCTATTCAATAAGAAATACGCGGCACATGATCAGTCACCGCACGGTTCATCTTTTCGATAGAAAAATACCACATTACCTTCTTCCGCCTCTTTCGCTTGAGCTCTTCCTCTTCCGAGTCATCAGGTGCTTCCTCGCTGTCGTCTCCGTCGACCTCCTCGTCCGACTCTTGGATTTGCTGCGCGCGCGAACGCTTGACCGGCCTCTTCTGCACAACGGGTTCTTCTTCCTCCTCCTCACTTTCCTCGTTCGCACTGCCTTCATTCTCCTTGTCCTCTCCACCCTCGCACAAGTGGAGCATATCAGGAATGAGTTGTTTGAGCCCTCCCTTGTGCTGCGCCTTAAGGTCGTCCTTGTCCACGCCCAGGAGTGTCGCCATCTCCTGTAAGACGTTGCGGAACGTCACTTTGTTTGGGTCCAACGGCGGCAGCAGCTTCTCAAGCGCGAGCACGAGGTCGTGCTGGGAGATCGACGCCATTCTTCTCGTGTCTTCGGACTGGACGCTCGCGGGGTTTTCGAACGATGGACTCGCGCCAAAAAGCTCCTCCTCCCAAGAACGAAACCTGCGTTGAGTGATAAATGATGCATTCGATTGGACAGGATACATATCACACATGGCTACACTCGGCACTGTTGACCTCCTGCAAAGCTCAGTGAGCTGCTCAGTGAGCGGCGCACACACTGCTTCCCACACGGAGAACCCGCACGCAGGTGCCGGAAACAACACGTGATATGCATAGCGGTTCCGACCGGCGGCGCCCGCAGCCCATGGACATTCACAAATGTCTGACGCCTGCGAAGCAAAAGAACTGACGTGGCAGGTTTTCGGCACGAGCGATGGTCGGCGTCAATCGCTGAGCGCAGTGATGCTCGGCGCAGAGACCTCGCTATCGGCCTCCTTCTCCTCACCATCGGAGAGGATGTGGGCGAGATCGTCACCCGCTTCCTCACCTGTCTCCCCTCCAAAGTCCAGTCTGCGCGTTCGCTTGTAGCGCGGTTCCATGTGGTCGGGCAGCACGTTCGACACATCAATCCCGTCGAGCTCGCGTTGGCGCTCCTTCTCGACCTTGGCCACGCTAATCTCGACTTTTGTTGGATACTTCCCCTTGAATTGGAAGCCTCGTTCCTTCAATGCCGCTCGCAGCATCTGTGATTTGTCACCAGTGTTGTCCGAGTTCTTCAGCTTTCGCGAGAGTTTCGATCGCGGGCTGTGGGCATAAACGACGTGAGTGAATCTTCTCTACTATCGACCAAGGCTATCATACCTGAGGAGCCCAGCGACGCGAGCCACCTCGGTCAGATTCGTGAGCTCGCGGGGTGAAGCCGTCTGGCGATTGGCCCGCGTCGTCGCCTTTGGCTCCCCTGTACCAGTTCGTTCAGCGCTTTGAGGACCCCTGGCGGCGGCTCGACGCTTCTTTGGCGGTGTCGTGGAAGATGCAGCAACTGCAGGTTTCGCACGGGCCCGTGGCCGCTGCTTTACCACTACGAGGCGGCCTTCGGTAGCCTCTTGCTCCTTCTCCTCATCCGCGCGCTGTGTACACGCCGGTGCCGGTGCACTAGCTCCAGAGGGCCCCGAGCTGTCGTCACTGTCGCTCATTGTTTTACAAAGATAGGGGATATGCTCGAGCAGGAAGCTGCGGTGGTACCGCTTGATATCCTGCGCGGGCACATGGAAGAACTCGGAGAGAGCGTCCACCGTGAGGTCCAGTGTGACATCGTTCATTCTCGGCAGCACTTCCCCCAGCGCGTCCACCAGCTGCGCCATGCCGATGTCACGCGCCCGCATGACGTCTCCTCTAGCTCTCGACCAGTACGCAGAGACGCGGACGTGGAGGTGACGACAGTTTGGGACCTCGTTTTCGGCGAGTGCACGTTGAAGACGCAATGAGGCGGTCTCAATCCCTCCAGTCTCCGATACGTTGGCTATCAATTGGTTTAAGGAGGGCTACTGCTCAAAAGATGGCTACAGAAACGCACCAGAGTCCACTCGAGGGGTTTCATCGGTATATGTATGCAACAAGCAGGAGCCACGCGCGGAGGCACGCGCGCGTTGGCCTCTATATGCTACAGGCAAAGTCTTGGTTCTTTTCCCCTCACCCCGTGGGGGTGCGCTACGTTCTCGCTCCCCGTCTAGTCTTCCTTGCCGCCGTCGTCCGAGTCCGAGTCGTCCGAGCTGCCTTCGTACTCCTCCTTGCCACTCTCGTGGGTGCCCTTGGTGAGCACGCCCATGAGCAAACGCAAGATGAGGTATCCCCACCAAACGTGGAGGAAGTAGAGCGTCACGAGCAGCGCGTTGAACAGGAACCACGACGGGATGCACGGGTTCAGGATCGAAAAATCGCGGGCTTGCTCGAGGGGCATGCACGACTCGCAGCTCTCGAACAGCGTCGTGTTGAGCAACTTGGTTGGGTAGAGCCACATGCGGAAGTAGATCCAATCGCCGAGCAGCACCACGAACAGGACCTCGCACACAAACGCGCCGCGAAGGCCCTCCAGCTTGAGGTAGTTGGCCATCTTGAGCATGTCGAGCGGGATATCCGAAAGATCGTGAACGATCAGCACAATGACGCCGACCGGCAAGAACCCGATGGCGTATGACCACGTCACAAGCGCGATAGTCACGACGTGGTGCGTCATCATGACGAGGTAGTCCTTGCGGATCTCCTCGAGGAACTTGCAGGAGAACGCCGTGTAGATCCAGATCGCCTGTAGTACCCCACGCAAGAGAACGAAGTACCCGCAAGTCAGACCACAACATGAAGAGACAAAACGATCCCGAGAGATACTACGCACCAGCTGAACGAGGTAGAGAAGCTTGGTACGGAACTTCTGTTCAGGGAACACGCCATGCTCCGAGCCCTGGTTCCAAACTGCACCGCACACCACCAATCATTAGCATACCAGCATACGCACAGCGTGGCCGCATCAACACAGCAAAGCATCGGCTACGTACGGGTCGTGGTATCCTGCCACCAGGTCTCGTCGCGCAGGACGATAAACTCAAAGTACGCCATGGACACGTGGATCACGAGCTGCCACGACTGGTCGCACCACTTCTTCATGGTCACGCGCTTCTTGAGCGGGTCGCCGAGGTGCTGTAGGAACGTGCGTGAGAAGAAACCTCCGCCATAGAAGAAGACCAACTTGGTGAGCTTGATCGCTGCGGCGACGACGGCGAGCAGCCCAAAGAGCAGCAGCAGCATGTCCGGCTCGGCGCGGAGCGTCCAGCCGATGATCACGAGTTCGACCACGAACACGCTCAGCAGCAGCGCGTCCACGACGAACGGTGGCTTCGGAACCGACTTGCCCATCTTTCCGTCTCTATCAAATCGATCTCTCGGCTTCTTCTCGAACGCGGCTGATCTGGGAATGACTCGCCCTGCCCGACCTCAGTTCGGTCTGTCTCGGCCGCTGCACCTGGCGTGGCGGAGGAAGACCTGCTGGAGATGGGTCGAATTTTGAAACGAGGGTGACAAAGAGCAGTCGCTTGGTGTAGACCACACTAATCACGGACACCAAGTCTTTCACACCTCCGGGAATGCATAACTAAGCGAGAAGAATGGAACAATTTTGTATTTCCTACTTCATTAGATCTGTGTCACGCTATATCCTCTATTAATTGATGTCAGGTATTGAACCGGTCTGGTCGCGGCGTTGACATTACATATCTGGCAGTCAGCAGATCAAATAGGACCCAAGCGGGAAGCTTCCCTCCCCACGAGAACCAGTGGTCGCCATGGCATCTTCTGGCATGTTGTGTTGTCATTCAAGACTTTTGATGCGGGAGGCTTGCACATAGCAGCGGAGTCTCTATCGCACGTCCAAAAGATCCTTCCTAATATATTGCATGTCTTTTATTGGCTAAAAACAGTAGTATTATGATCAATCGATCTCATTGAAGTGTTCATCCAAAATAAGTACAGTAGGTAAAGATCTCCGTTCTTTTCAGATCCAAACATCAATACATTTTGCTTGGGTGGTCCGTCGCACTCGACACCTTCTGGACGGCTGTAACAACTCGCTTCTCACAGCTTGTTAAGCTCCACCTCGTCAAAATGTTCCACCACCGCGAGACAGGCACGCACGTTGACTTCCCGGAAGTGGGCGTGCAGCTCCTGCCGCAGCTTCTCACTCTTGGCATTCGACGCGAGATGCTTGCTCAGGCTGTCGTACACGACGAGGATGAGGAACTGGTTGAGCACACACATACGGTAGAGGCGCTTCCAGTCGTCGAGGTCCAAGTGGGTCACGCCTTCCTGGGCAATCACATCGTGGTACACTTGGAGACTGGAGGCTTCAACGGAAGCGCGGTGCTCGGATCGCACACCAACGACGAAGAGAAAGGCGAGATCTCGCATCGGATTGCCTTTACCGCAGGTCGCCCAATCGACAAGCCACAGCGGATCTTCACTGGAGGTGCCGAAGAGCAGGTTTCCCGTATGAAAGTCGCCGTGGATCAGCGTCGATGGCCCATCCGCAACGGCATTGTGGATACGCGCGAGTCGTGCAGGCGTTTCGCTGAGCGTCTCACAGATGCGAGTAACACGTTCGCGGTCTCTATCCTCCAGCGGCACATCATCGAGGTAAGAGCGCCAAGCGTCCGGAAATTGCTCTTGCTTGGCCTCACCAGTGAGCTCACTCCCAATACCTGCGGGCGACGCCAACGCAGAACAGTCCGCTTGCCAGAATCGCCCGTGCATCTGCGCCAGCTTGGCCACTACGTTGGAAATGTGGTCTTCCGGACAGCCCGAAACACACGAGAACGTCTCGATTCCCATCACGCGCTCCATGATGATCAACTGCTTCGACAGGAACAGCGCGCGCGGCAACCCAAACGGGAACGGCTTCTTCTGATCGTTCGGCGCAAAGCCCGTGTAGAAGCTGGACTCGACTTCAAACATGCGCTCGAACGGGAACTCCGGGCGCAGAAACTTGGCGATCCATTGCGTGCGCAAGGGTTCCTTCTGCGGTGATCCACCGTCGCGAGCAGCGTCTTCAAACTCGATTTCGAGCCCCACGACCTCCGAGATGACTCCGACTTCGAGCGCCTTCCAGGAGAACGCCTCGACGCGCTGCTGCGGCACCACCCCAGCGTCGGTGGCCACTTGCTGAAGGAACGCGAGCGTGAGCTGTGCCGGCCTCGCGGGCACTGTGCTGGGCCCCTCGGCCGTCTTCGTCATTCCTGATCTTTTCACGCGCAGTCGTTTTATTTTATCTCGATCGACATGCTCCAAAAGAACACGTGAGTGGGTGCACGAGTGATGGTCATTGGCTTGACAGCGTGTCACTGCCAGGGTATCCAGATACCTCGCTAGAGTGACTGTACGACCAATAATTAATATTGGGGTCAGTGGTAGACAATATATAATTGGCGGCAAAACTTTCAACCTCGCAGGGCTGTTCTGCACCCTTGATGACTGTACTTGAAGTATATGCGACGGTGGTCCTGCCTGACGGGTTAGGAGCAGCATCGTGCAATTGCGATGGTTGCGACCGTAGACACTAGACTTGGATAGCATGTACAGTCGCCGCAGTGGGAGCTGCTCATCAATCCTTGTTCGCAGCCTCGCGGGAGACGGCGGGCGGCGACAGTCTTCCTCCGTGGATGATGTTGTGCACGTTGGATCAAGGTCAACACAGCAAAAGCGGCGGGGGCATGACTACATGGGAAAGTAGTGTGTATGCCTATGGTACAGAGCGTGGTCATGCCGTACATGGACCCATGCATCCTTGGAGGACAGAAGACAGAATCCATCCGCCAGCATTGCCGCACATTGTCCTCCTCATCTATATACCACCTCACAGTACGGCGATGTACTGTACTGCAAGCCACGCAACACGTTGCTACAGCAATGGAGTCCACACATTCCTCGCGAAGCCTACAGAACACTTGCGAATCGCGTCGTGTACTGTAACAATCGAACCCGAATTGGCGCGTATCTTGTAAGACTCAGTTGGTGCTCGTGGTTTAAACTACGGTAGTATCCACCTGCAACTCGCTCACACAACTGTGAGGTACCGGTGTGGATTGCTGAGACAAGCCAGGCCCTGGCTGACCCAGGGGTCTCGATAACTGAGACCTTGACACTTGACATGACATCCCACGCCCCAGCCGGCGATCACAATCATTGTGTGCTGTGGCAGGTCTCACCCGTACGATCGAACGATGCAGTGCCTGACGATTTGGACCACACCGGCGAATCTGCCGAGTCTCGGTCTCAATATCGCGCGCTACAACGTGGGCGGCACGACGCTCAACTCCATCAACGACAACGGCAAGTCGGTACCTCGAGCAATTTGCCGGCGTTCAAGGCCATCGAAAAGGACTGGGACGACTGGTTCAGCTCGCACCCGACGTCGTCGAGCTGGAACTGGAACGCGGATCCGGCTCAGCGCGCGATGGTGTCCCTAGCCCAGGCTCGTGGTATCACCATCTTTGAGGCTTGCTCGAACTCGCCACCGTGGTGGATGAGTGCCAGCCACACGGTGGCCGGCGCCGACACGGGCAAAAACGACAATCTGCAGAGCTGGAACTACGAGTAGTTCGCGATGTACATTGCCACGGTCGCCACGTACGCGAGCGACAACTGGGGCATCACGTTCGACTACGTCGAGCCGTTCAACGAACTTATGACGACGTGGTGGTAGTTCCCGGGCACGCAGGAGGGCTGCCACTTGGCGATCGACACGCAAAAGTCCGTGCTGCTCTACCTGCGTAAGCACCTCGACGCGCAAGGACTATGGGGCGCCAACATCGCGGCCTCGGACGAGAACTCGGTCGGCATTGCTCTGTCTTCGCTCAAGTCGCTATTGGGGACACAGGCGGCAATGAACACGGCCCACAAGGCCAACACACCCGGCTGCGATGGGCTCAAGCCGTACCTCGGCTCGAACCGTGGAACCTGCGCGACCTCACCTAGAGTTTTTACACCTGTGGGACTCGGAGGATGGTGAGGATGATGCCTCGGGACTGAGCATGGTCGAGTCCATCTGGCTCGACATCAACGAGCTCGGCGTCTCGGCGTTCGTCTACTGGCAGGTGGCCTATGGGGGCTGATCCAGTCCAACCCGAGAGACAACTGGATCGGTACGCCCAACCTCAAGTACTCGCGTCACATCCGTCAGGGCATGAGCATCATCAGCAATAGCGGCAAGAAGACCGTGGTCGCGTACGGCGCCTCACGCAAGGTGCTCGTGCTGGTGAGGGTGTGGGCACGTCGGCGGTGTGTGGATGACTGTGACCACGGCGAGTTGCGCTCTTTACGCCAAGTCGTTGATGGCGGTGGTTGGCAAGTCGTTGTCGGTCACGCCGCCCCCGTTGTTGGTCGTGACCGTCGAGGTTGCTGGCGTGTCGCTTTGAAAACCTTCATATCCCCGTTTGACCAGACGGAGAATAGAAGTTCACTGGAGTTGGTCAGTGCATTTGAATTTGATTATAATTTGATTGAGCTGAACCGACGCTGAGGGCTAGCAAACGTCGTCTCTCATTGTCGGAAGGCTCACCATGGCCTCACCATGGATCGTGCAACTCTGCTGTCTCCCATGCGAGACGCTGGACCAGCAGGTGTGACGAAGCGCAACGTAGACCTACTGGGCTCGTCGTGCGAATCGCTCGCCCTCAGCGAAGGCGACGGCAACGACAATAACGACAGTGAACTCTCACCGAGTGACTGCGACAGTGATGAAGAAGTACGCTACGATGGCTCCACGTCAAAAGCACGACGGGTAGAGCAAGGAGCGACGCACGGCGGCTGCGACCTTTCCATTATGTCGGTCGGCGGCGGTCGATTTGAAAGCGGACAGGACAACCAGCAGGAGGCGGACGACAACGACGCCGACAGCCATTCGTGCTCACGTCTGTCGTTGGCAGAGAGTGCACCGAGTCCAACGATCAACCGTCAAGACGACGAGTCGCTGTCGCTGTCGTCGACACGGGCCGATTCGGACGAGGGTTCGGCACAGGCGACGCCGTCCTCGTCGTCATCAACGTCATCCGATGGCGGTGCCGCGAAAGCCGCTGTCCTGCTTTCCGACAGCGAACCAGATAGCGATGGGCAAGCCGAGAAGCTGTCGGATGAGTCGCCACGCGCGATTTCTCTTTCTCTGGATTCCAACTCCTCGGCAGCGTCCGATCATAGCTGCGGTGGCGATCGAGCCGTGCTACTAGACGACGACGATGAGCTATGGGCGGCGTTTGATGCGGCTATCGAGATGCATCCGGGCTTGAATGTGTCTCCACTGAGCGGAGGCGCACACGAGGTGGGCGGTATCACCTTCGAGCAGGAGGAAGGCTACGATGGCTCGGAATCTGAGTGGGAATCCGACTCGGCGTCGAGTCTTGGCGACAGCGGTCACGATGAGCAGCACGTAGACGACTTTCAGGTGTGCGATGAGCAGTGCTCGGTCGCTTCGTTGCCTGGGAGTGAGTGCGACGTGGAATCACTTGCGACGCCATCACCACAGCGTCGCAGCGGAAGGTCCTCCATCTCGTCATTGGCGTCGACCATACAGCGAGGCGACGACGCGCCAATCGATTCACTCAGCAGCTGCGATGAGCTGAACCTAATCGACAAGTTGCTGTGGTTGGAGAACGTCCCCGTCGTGCGCCGTAAGGCAAGTGGCACTGGCAGCGACACGCTTGGCGGAAAGCTAACCGAGGGGACGGACGTGCCTTCGTACTGGCGCCATGACGAGTACGTCCTGGCCACAGAGTTTGGCTCGAGGCGCCGACGCGACGAGGATCGGTGGCCGAGTCTCCAGCTGGCCGATGAGACGCCCGATTCACTCAGCGATGGAGAGGCCACACCTTCTCCAGTCAAGATCGCACCGCGAACGAAGCCGAATCACAAAATGCCTGCAATTGTAGTCGACCTGCAGCAGCACGAGTGGTACGTCCCGTTTCCCGACCTGGCCGGTCTCATCGAGCGGTTCGTTCCTCGCAAGAGCGGAGGCGTTTTCGTGGATCTCGGTTGCGGCACATCCTCATTCTGTGAGCAGCTCGTGCTGCGTGGGTACCGATCCGTGTTCGGCGTCGACCGAGATGCGGACGCCGTCGCATTCCAGCGGAGGCGGCCGTCGTCCCATGAGCTGAAGCGGTATCTCCAATTCCTGCAGGCAGAGGCATCTCTGGGCAATCTCTTCCCCGACCAGTTCTGCGACTTCGTCGTCAGCAAGGCGACGATGGACGAGATCGCGACGCGCGGTGTACGAGACGAACGCCCGCGAGAACTCGTGGACACCATTCAGGACGCTGTGCGATGCCTAAAACCCGGTGGCATTTTCATGACCGTGAGTTTCCACGACGTGTTCTCGCCAGATGAAGCTGTAGACAGCGACGACGCTGCCACACAGGACAAGCCACCAACCGTGCGGGTACGCGTCGCACATCGACTCGAGATCCCCTGGTGGAAGTGGCGAGCTGTCAAGCGCGTGATGGATCGCCAGCTCAGGCTCATCCACGTGGCCCAGCTCGGCACGCCTCGACTCGTGGACGGCGTGAAGACGAAGCCTTACACAGTTCTCGTCTGGCGACGAATAGAGTCCGACCGACAGCGACTGCGGCGAATTGCGGATAACCTCCGGGGTGACAAGCGCGCGGAACGAGAGTACGAGGCCAGGCTGGCATACCAGACACAGACTCGTCAGTGCGGAATGGAGGAGAAGGCACTGATTGCGGAGAGCAGGCAGATGATTCTTGAGGACGAACTGTCCAGAATGCTACGGGCCGCGGTGAACGCCGTGCGTGCTTTCCAAGAGCGTGAACAGCGTCGAGCGGCCTTCTACGCGGCGCTGCTTGATGAGGAGCGGTGTCGAATGGCGCTGGAGGATAATGAAGCCACGAATCGGAGGCTACTGGAGACGGAGATGTGGAGGTTCTGTGTGGACACGATTGTGCAGTTGATTGGCGTCGCGTCGTCAGTCGCAACCGCGAAGCAGGCAGCCGCTGTTGTCACCTCGGCTCCCACAATACGAGGCCCTCGACTGGCTGCTCCGCCAGACAAGCAAGTGGATGCGAATCCGAGCAACGCAGATTGGATCCGCGTGGAAGTGGTGGGCATTGTCGACAGTGCTGTTGCCGCCAGCACGACGCGAGAGTTCCACCAACCCGTCCGCCGAAGGCAGCCAATGAAGCCAGCTGAGAAAGCAGCGCCACCCAAGACTGCAGTCGGCACTGCTATTGAGGCGAACAGCGCTCTGAATGTGGAGACTGTGCGCGCTGTACTCGAGGCGACCGTGTCGGCAGTGGTGTCGACGGTTGAGGCGAGCCAACGCGACTCGCCTCCTCCCTCTACTGACCACGAATCGACCCCTTCCGTTGGAGACAAGACGAGAGAACATGGACAAGGTCCAGCAGACACGGGAGATAACCAAGCGAAACTCCCAGCTTCCAAGGAGAGTGTGCTGTCGAGGCCACCAGCGTCGACAGAGCCCTCGACGGTCTCCGAACCGCACACGAATGAGCAGCCGCAAGCAGCACTACCCAAGCCAGAGCAAGCCGGCGACACGAAGAGCGATGCTACCGCTGCCCAGCCTACAGCCTCTGGTTCCGCAAGCATTCAATCAGGGAGCATTGCAAGGGGGTGAGAACACCGCCATCAGGCGAGAGCGTGGTGAGCAGTGAGTCTGCGCGACATGCGCAGGTACTGAATTAACAATATACTTAGATAACATGAATTGGACGTCCATATTCTGGACCAGAAACGTGGGGTGGTGTTTGCGTCATTACTTCACAGGTTTGTTCTCCCAACTCCACCAAGGTCCAGTTGGAACAACAACAACAACAACAACAACAAAACTGGTCCAGAACAACCGCCAACAGAAACGATGGCGCCGCAACGGCACCGGTACACCAAGTGTATCCTCTTCACGGGCCAGCGCGCCAACAAAAGCAACGAGCGCGTCGTGTGCAAGTACTGCAGCGAGGCCGAGTCACCGCAGTGGGCGCTGCAGAACGCCCTGCTGTGTAACACCAAGAAGCTCGTCAAGAGCCACTTGCGCCGCTGCCGGTTCTTCCACGCGGCCCAGGCGAGCGGCAAGGACGAGCCCATCGTGTTCACCGAAGACGAGGGAGACGACGGCAGCGGCGACGACCGGCCCCGGAAAAGCGCCAACGCCAACAAACGCAAGTCGTTGGTGTTTGTTGGCGCCAACGAATCGACCGCCCATGGAGGCGCCGCCACGGCGAAGAATGACAAGCGCATGAAGATGGACGACAAGCTCCAGGCCAGCGGCGCGGCGTCGGCGCTGGCCAAGCTCACGCGCGGCGGCGGCAGCGCCAACGCCAACAACGCGCTGGTCAGCGTGGGCGAGCAGGACGCGCTGGAGCGACTGCTGCTCAACGCGACGCTCGCGAATGGCTGGTCCTTCGCGTGGGTCGACCAGCGCGCGAGCACGCAGCTGCTCCAGTTCCTGCAGCCGTACGTGCGCCTCCCGGACAGCGACGCGCTCGCCGGGCGCATCCTCCAGGCCGCCGGCGAGAAGGAGGCCGAGCAGGTGTGGAGCGCCGTGGAGAAAGAGCGCATCGGCTGCACGGTCGTGCTGGACGCGTGGAAGCAGGTGCTTAAGGAGCGCGCGCTCGGCGTCATGCTCACGACGTCACAGGGAGAAATGCTGGTCTGGGAGAGTAAGCGCGTCCACGAGATGCTGCCGCTGCGTGGCAAAGGCGACAACGCGCTGCCCAAGGTGCTCACCGCCGAGCTCGCGGCGCTGGAGACGAGCTCCGTGAACGTGATCGCCATCGTCTCCGACTCGAGCGCCGGCTACGCCCACGCGAGGCAAACATTGCGTCTCGCGCGGCGCGATCTGATGGTGCTGCCCTGCGTCGCCCACCAGCTGAACGCCTTTGTCGCCGACGTGTTCACGCTAGTGCCGCTCTTCCAGGAGACGCTCCGCCACGCCGTCGACCTTGCGGTCGCCATGCAGTGCTGTGTGGCGATGCAGAAGAAATTCAAGGAGAAGCAGCTCGAGATGGGGCAGCCGCACGCGGCGCTGCCGACGCTACCAGCGATTCGATTGGAGTGGGATTCGCTACGCAACTTGACGGTCAAGCTTGTCGAAGCGAAAGACGTCGTCACGGTACGGCGCATCTGCCGAGCATGCGTCGTCGGTGGGTTCTTCGTACTCACCCGAGTTTGTATCTGTTGTGTAGGCGGTCTTGAACGCAGAAGAGTCGACCTCCGAGATTCAGCGCAAGCTCTCGCACACGCTACGCTCTGACGCGAGCTTCTGGCAGCCGCTCGTCGACGTGGACCGCATCCTCTTCCACGTCGCGCGCTGGATCGCGATCATCAAGCTCCACCAGGGCCGTCTCCACTACGTGCCGATCGTCAAGCACTCGATCGCGTCCACTCTCCAGCAGCAGCTCACGATGGACATCGGCTCGCCACTGATCGAGCGGCTCGAAGCGCGGTGGGACGAATGGGAACACCCGCTGGTGGTGCTCTCTGTGGCGCTGAACCCGGCGTTTGGATGGCGCTTCATCGACAGCTCGTCGGGCGTCACGCTCATGCGCCTGACGTGTTGGGCTCGGTACTATTTTGAGTCGTTCTTCGGCTCGCAGCCGCACAACCTGGCGAACGAACTCGTCGAGTACGTCGAAGGAGACAAGTTCTGGTGCTCGCCTGCGTCGATCGGGTCGTTCGCCACGCCAGTGTACCCCCCGACGACCACGGGCGATGCCGCCGTCGACGACGCAGAGCTGCTCGCCCGGTTGTCTTTCAAGGTCGTGCAGTACTGGAAGAGCTGCAGCACGGACTGCCCAGAGCTCTCGAAGCTCGCTCTCCGTATCTTCGCTGTTGCCGTGACGTCCGCTTCCACGGACGGCTTGTTCACTGCACCACCCGTCATCGATGGTCTGGATGAGCTGCCAGCCCGCGGCGAATACGCACAGCTCGCTGCCATCCGCGTGCGTGCAAGAACGCAGTACGAGCAGCGCCACGACGCGACTCCAGAGAGGCCACCTCGACTGAGCAATTCAGAAGACGGCGAGTCCGCGTCCAGCAGCGCCACTGGGGGGTCCAGCGACTCGGCGACTCGCAGGTTCGACAAGCTCCAGGTGTCTGAGCAAGGCAAACTGTCCGAGCTGCTCCAGCGCTGGGACGACCAGGTCGTGCAAACCGACGGTGACAAAGGCGATGCCAAGCGAGAGACCGCGAACGAGAACGAGGCCATCAACTCGATGTACGCCAAGATCCACCCGGCGGATGACAAGTTCTCCAAGTACTCGATCCAGAAGCTCTTCCTGTCCTCAACGTGAGCACGGGTCACACCACAAGGTGTGTCTGTTCTTTGTAATTTAGTGGCAACATATGTTCATTATTGTGATGATCGCGTCACTTAACGCCTAGATGCGTAATTATTGAATTGAGCTTTTCAGTGTTGCTTGACCTTCACTCACCATTCCCAGTCTTGGGTTCACTTTTCGGCGCAGCGCCACTGCAATGCCGCTACTGATCAAGTTCTTTCGACATCAAGTCTCGCATCCACACACATACGACTCTTCTCCCCCATTGTCTAGAGACAACCATGGTCCGCGTCGCCGTCGTCGGCTGCACGCACGGCGAGCTGGACGCGATCTATGACCACGTCAAGAAGCTCAACCGCTCGGCGGCCTCGCCGCGCGACCGCGTGCAGCTCGTCATCTGCTGCGGCGACTTCGAAAGTCTGCGTAACGCGCATGACCTCAGCTGCAAGTCGTGCCCGCCAAAGTACCGCCGCATGAACTCGTTCCCCGAGTACTACACGGGTAAGAAGAACGCGCCAATCCTCACGCTGTTCATCGGCGGCAACCACGAGGCGTCCAACTACCTGCGCGAGCTCTTCTACGGTGGCTGGGTCGCGCCCAATATCTTCTACCTGGGCGCGGCCGGCGTTGTTCACGTCGCGGGGCTGCGCATCGTCGGCGTCTCGGGCATCTACAGTGCGAGCGGCTACAAGAAGGGCTTCCCCGAGCAGGAGCCGTACTCGAAGAAGGCCATTGACACGCTCTTCCTCGTGCGCGAGGCCCAGATCTTCCAGCTCGGACACCTGGGCAGCGCAATATCACAGCCGCCGACAAGGCGGCTCGACGCTGCGCTATCACACGACTGGCCGCGCAACATCGAGCGGCACGGAGACATGGCGGCGCTGTTGCAAGAGAGACCCGATTTCCAGACGAGTATCGTTCGAGACCGGTTCGGCAGCGTCGGCAGCGAGCAGCTGCTCGCACAGCTCAAGCCAGTCAAGTGGCTCGCGGGCCACATGCACGTTCGGTTCGAGGCCGTGGTGAGCCATGATACGGACACGGAGAGTGAGTCGAAGCAGACGACCCACTTCTTGGGTTTGAGCAAGTGCGACACTGGCCGCGCGTGCGTCGAGATCGTCGACTTTCCGACGGCCGAGGCACGCGAGGGAGACGACGACTTGCGCATCTTCATGGACGTCGAGTGGCTCGCGATCTTGCGCAAGACGCTCCACGTCGTCACATCGCAGCGTGGCGCGGTCGAGATGCCCAGCGAGCCGTTCGCCATCACGGAGCAGGACCTCGAGGCTGTGCGCGGTGCATCGCCGCGGACTTTGCCAGGCATAACCGGCGCCGCAAGGGCCGCGTGGAGGGCGAGTGGATGACTGAATTTGTGCGCACGGCCCCCGTGGACGACGGCGAGTCCAGCGAGCCGCTGCTCAACATTGGCAGCCCGCAGACTGATGAGTTCCTCGAGATGCTCGAGCTGCCGCACACGGTCACGGTGCCGTACCGCGCGTCGGCCGCGAGAAAGACCAGGCAACGCAAGTGATGGGACCATTGAGGTGTAGGTTGGATGTACATTGGCTTCTAGAGAAAGCATAATAAATGAAGGAAGGGTGCAGCGGCAGATAGATCACTTGCGCTTGATGAACTTGCCCGAGGCCTCGTCGAAGAACGGCATCTCGTCGTCCTCGTCACCGGCGAGCACGCGGATCGCGTGGTCGAGCTCGTCGCGCGCGTGGAGCAGGTCGCGGATGACGTCCTGGGCGGTGGATGCCTCGAATGACAGCGCCTTGAGGTGGTCGAGGAAGCCCTGCGCGCGCCAGGCCTTGTGGCGCCCGTACTCGACCGCCGCAAACCGGTCTTTGCGCTTGAACGTGCCATACCGCGTGAGGTCCTTGGACGGCAGGTGACGCGTGATGAACGGCAGCACGGCCGAGAGCCGCGGCGCGCCGCCGGGCAGCACGGGCGACACGCGGTGGAGGTGCGTCGTGCCCAGCAGTAGGATGGCGTCACCCGCGCGCTTGAAGCGCACACGCAGCACGTCCTCCGGCTTGAGCGGACCGTCCTCGACGAGCGCGCGCGCGGCCTCGGGCGTGGACCGCTTGACGACCTCGAGCGAGCCGCCCTCGTAGGTCTCCGGGTCCGTGAGCATCACGACCATGACGTAGTCGACCGAGTCGAGGTGCCACGGATCGACCGTGCGGCCCGTCGCGGCGCCCACGTTGATGTGGCCGTGCGTCCCCGTCATCGAGTGGGTCACCAGTGCGCTGCCGCTGAGTTCACTGGCGAGCGCAGCCACCTCTGGCGACGTGGAGAGCCCGTTGACGAACGGCGACACGAAGCCGAGCCCGCGCAGCATGAGCTCGACGCGCTCATCGCTCTGCGCGATGCGCGGGTCGCTCTTGTGCTTGTCGATCGCCGCGCGGAACGCCGCGACGCCCGCGTCCGAGAGCAGACCGAACGGCTCCGTGACCGCGAACGACTCGGGTTTGGTCTCACCCGGCACGAATGCGAGCTTCTCAAAGTCGGACGTGTACACGACCGCCGGTGGGCGGATGTCGAGGTGCTCGGCCGGCACTAACAGCGCACCGTCGCCGAGCGCGTACTCGCCAGTGTCCACGGGCGCGTACCCGTGGGGCGTATTGACGAACGGCTCGATCTCGGGCGCGCCCAGCGTCGCGAGCGACACGGGCAGCGATTGGTTGGTGGTCGACCGCACGGGCGCCTTGGTGAAGGCTGCGGACGGCTTGGTCGGGTGCACCTGGTCGCTCACGTTCGGGGCCATGGTGACGTGGCGGAAATTCGAAGCTCGGTCGGGAGGGCAAAGGCTTTGAGTGCCGCGACGGCAGATTGGGGAATGAGAAGGCAGAGCTGCATGCGGCGTCCGCCACGCCGAGCCAAACGCGGGCATCGCATAGATCGCGTCATCACATACAGGGATTGTCGAAGAAGTGAGCGGCGAGCGAGACCGGATGTGCAAGCATGCACTGGCGTCCTGGAGGGATTCCTCCGTGTCCGCCGCCATGGCTCAAGATTCTTCGAACCCGATGTCTCGGCTCGGCCAATCAGATCGCAGTATGTGACGAAACAGTCGATTCTGGTGATCTGATTGGCTGATTGTGGGAGAGCTGCCCAGATTCGGACCACCAATGGGCGCTGTTCTTCGAGATTCGTCGGTTTTTGCTCGCTGCTCGACAATGGACGGCCAAGCGGCGCGGCGCGTATCGCAATGCGGCGCGCGTGTGGGGTTCCGAGGCTTCTCGCGTGACGCTTAGCGAGTACTACGTAGTATGCGCGACTCCACGCCTGCGTTTGCTGTCCGCGCGGTCCGTATCTGGTACGTCCAGCGAAGTCGCTCCTCAATGGAGAAGCCTGACTAGGTCGGTAGCCTTGGCGGCGAAGCGGCGCGACGCGAGTGTGCACGCAGTGCTTGTACGAAGATTCAATCAGCTGCCCACGGGGATTCCGAACTTCCTCTCCATCGCTCTCCCTCTGCCACGACCCACGGCGGCCTCAAGATTCTCTTGTCTGCGGTCGTTCACTAACTCGACCGTCGGTGGCGGGTCGCTTGCTGTTGGAGAGAAACGCTGGATGCAGTTGGGATAGACGTGCGATCGCCATGCGGGCACAAGAACAGTAGAGAGATGTGTGTGTGTGTGTGTG
>JAADVV010000145.1:0-24923 GCA_023335905.1 Pythium pyrilobum | reverse complement strand
CGTGTCGGCCGAGTTATTTCGGTACTACAGCGAGAACCGGCTACCGAAGACGCCCAAGTTGCTCGACGATATGGACAAGATCATCAGAAGGGGTTTCAACTCCACGAGCCTGTTGCTTTCAATGGGAGAAGAAACAGGTACGAATGAGTGAAATTCCCAAAAGCGGAATGGTCTCTAACTCAGTATACAATCTTGTTTGTAGGCGCTCCGATCAAAATGCAGGATCTGAAGAACCTCGTGGCGTATGTGAAGCAGAAGAGAATTGCAGGCACCACGGTCGAGTAC
Organism: Pythium pyrilobum; assembly: GCA_023335905.1. Lineage (NCBI taxonomy): Eukaryota > Oomycota > Peronosporomycetes > Pythiales > Pythiaceae > Pythium > Pythium pyrilobum. The sequence continues at coordinate 24,638 of JAADVV010000145.1, read as the reverse complement.
CGTCTGCAGTCAAGCCGTAGCTCCTTCGTCGCAATACCAGGGAACTGGGCCACTGTGTACGTGGACAAGGCAACCAAAGAAGCTCAGTCCGTTGCGTTTCAGTCGGGGCGAATGCGCAGACTCTTCACAGCGTTTCCAGAGGTGATCATGGTGGACTGCACGCACGCCACCAACAAAAGCAAGTTTATCCTGTTCAGCTTCGTCGTCCACGGCATTTTCGGGAAGGTAAGTCGTGCGTATTGACAAGCCAAACCGAATTTGGTGTTGACTCTATATTTGGTGGGACTTTCTGTGGACAGGGCCAGTACGTGAATCACTCCCTGTTACACCGAGAAACCATGGGCAACATGGAGGATGCGGTCAGCGCATTCGTGAGGCAGAATCCGAAAGCCTCCGAGATTCGAGCTTTTGTCGTGGACAAGGACTTCAAGGAGCGCAAGATCTTGAAGCGCTGGTTTCCTCATGCACGAGTTCTGCTCAACAACAACCACGTGATCAAGTACTTCGCGAAGAAGGTACGATGGTTAATTTTATGACCCCGTGTTGAACCTGTGGTAACGTTTGGTATTCGGTGATCTTAGATAAAGCAGCTTGTCTGTGGAACCCAGGCAGAGTAAGACAAATCATTGCTGTATTGCGGGCGATGGTCTACGCGAAGTCCAGACTCGTCTATAACTCGCTCAAGCTGTTGTTGGCGAAAACGCTTGGTGCGACAATGACAGCTGACGACGACGCTATGGAAGAAGCCGCTGCTGAGGAGCCGGATCAAGACGAAAACGACAGCTTTGAGGAGGAGGACGAAGAGGACACCCTGTTGTTGATGACGACGGAGGTGTGAGCACGCTCTCAGCGGCCGCGGTTCGCGACCTGTCAGAGGGCGCGGAAGTCCAGCGAGGGCGGCGTCATCATTTCTTCAAGTACTTCGACGTGAACTGGGATGGATGCCAGGGCGAGTCGGTCATGTTCCACCGCCACAACGTGGCCTACCTAGGCAACAAGTGGGGCGCAATGAAGAGGATGGTTCGCCAGAACATGGACCTGGAAGAAACCGTTCGAGCTATCCGTTTGCTTCAAGAGGTGTCCGAAGACGAGTACATAGAAGCCATGACCACACCTGGAACGCTCGTCGAGTATGGTGATGATCAAGAGCTGAACCAGCTGCTATACGTGGTGAGCGATCATGCCTACCAACTCGTTTTGGTAAGTCTGATGATGATATTCGGTAGCCGGACGGCACTAACTTCATCATATTCGCAGGGCGAGTACAAAGCAGTCGCGGAGCAGCGCGTGCACTACACTGTTCGTGTTGCGAATGGGAACGCTGTACTCAAGAGCACGTCGACAACCGATGACGAAAACCACCTAGAGCACACTATTCACCTCGAGGTACGGTGCAAGTGTGACGTCCGGAATTGGGTTTCGGTGCTGAATTTGGTTTGTGGTACGCAGACGTTCCAGTGCTCTTGCTTCTTCGCTCAGTGTCGCCTCTTACCGTGCAGACACGTTTTCTTCTACCGTTTGTCGAACGGCTTCGAGAGTGTGATCCCGTTCAAGTTCATAAACAAACGCTGGTCACTACGCAACCCAGTCACTGACATCTCCGTCGGCGACGTTGCTCCTGGTACGTACACTGTGAAGGCTGCCACTACGACCGGGATCGAGCGACTTGCACAGGGCGACGAGTTCTGCTTGGCGATGTCAGTTCTCAAGCCCATCGCCGCAGTTGTGGTGTTGAAGAAGCCATCCGAGTTCACGAAAGTGCTCCGTCTGCTGGAGAAGGTTCGGGATCTCATTCAGGAAGGAGCGATTCCCACGCTTGGCACGAACAGAGATGAAGACCACGTCGGGGTCGAAGACGATGTGGAAGATGACGATACCGAAGAGGTCGAGGTTGAAGAAGAAGCCACCGAAGAACATGAGACGGAAGATGAAGCTACCGAAGAGCTCGTTGGCGATACTGAAGAGAATGACGAAGAAGCCGAGCAAGAGCACGGCAAGCAAGAGCAAGAGCACGAAGACGAGGAAGTCGGCGATGAAGCGGAGGACGGGCATGAAGTGGAGAGCGAGGGTGACGAGGGCAAGCACGACGAAGCGCTGAGCAAGTTTAAGTTACCCGGCGTCGTCAGTCTCCGAAGTGCACGAAGTCGCGCGAAGGATGCAGCGACAGAGCAACTCAACGCCCGTATCAAGAAGCAGGCTGCAGAGTTCGTGGATCGGTCCAACCTTCAGCAAACCGAAGTCAGCCTAGCCGATGTTCAAGCGAGCCTCGAGAGGCACCCCTACTCGTATCGTGACGCGATTGCAGTGGTACGTCCGCTCGCGATCATTGATTTGGTATTCGGTATTTAACGTTTTGTTCCCAGGTCTGTGGTATTCAGATTCAGCCCACTGGCTCTGAGTCGCGCATCGAGAAGTAGCGCGCCGAGCACATCATCCTTGACTCAAGTGCATTCTACTCACGCCAAGCAAGCGGTACGAAGCGCCGCAGCTCAACACAAGCGAACGTTCACCGAACTCTATCAAGACGATGGGTCAAACTGTGGGGTCTACTGCGCCGCGTTTATTGAGATCAAGCTGTCCGAAGTGAACTGGAATGAAGACGACGCCGCGCCAAGCTCAGTGTTACGTACATGGCCTTGGTGGCCGCATACATGCGTTCCTGCATCGAATCGCAAGCCTAGCTTAATGCGTAATACATCATTATTTCATATGCGCCAGACTTGCTCTTATCCGTGCTCTACACCACCCGACAGCCCAGCGCTCCATTATCTTCCATCTCCATGCTTGTGGACTTGGCGATTTTCGTCGATTCCGCCAAATTCCATGGTGTGACATACCTCACTATAATGACTTCAACTGTCACTGACAGTGTCAAGACACTAAAACGGGGTAGCGTTAGATAACGTTAACCCCAACACTAACCGCATTTTTTATAATTTCTTTTCAACGCAGCTGCACCAGATCCGAATATTCCGCATATGTTTTGCACGAATTCGATACAAAACACACAAATTTCACCGAAAAAGCTACCGAGTCTCATTTCACTTCGGTATGCCTAACGAGAGCCGACCCCGACCCCGGCGAGCTGCTGCATGAGCCGGCCCGCAAGCGCAACGAGTGGAGCAACAAGCGAAGCCAAGAGCGGCTTTGCACCAAGGCCGCGAAGCCCAACGCCAAGAAGAAAAGACTGCACGCGGACTCGCGTAAGCCTGTCGCGGAGCCACGCGGCGCAGACTCGCGGGGGGGGGGGACGGATACGGCTCGATCAAAACCAGGCCCGAGACTCGGACAAAATTGGTGACGGAAGCGGAAGAACGCGACGGCGACAGCGAGGAGAAGCGTCCTGCTCGCTCGTGCGCAGAAGGAGGCGTCGTCAGTGGCTCTGCGAGACGACAGACTGCCGCGCTATGCCGCTCGCCCCCACCATCGACCAAGGCGAGCGGTTCGGATGAAGCGACCGTAGTCGGCGCTTGACGAAGCACAGTTGAAACCTTCATCTCTTGAACCCTGTCGTTCGGTCGCTCGCGTGTCACGTCGCATTGCGCGGCAGTCTTCGACGCCGCTTCGTTCGCTCCATGCAGAGCAAATTACAGGAGATGCGCTTGCCGTTGTGGGGGCGGAAGAGACTTCGGAATTCGTTCGCCGGCAGTCGGCGGTCACCGAATCGCAAAGAAGTTCGATTCTGTCTGATCTAAAACCTTTCACCATGTATACCCTTCTAATTCAGTAATCTATGTTCACAGTCAGGTAGAGGTTTTAGTACCTCTGTATTTTGGTTCAACAGATCTGACTCGACTCCATCCTCCTCCATTTCCGGCGGGAACTGCGTTGTGGCGCCGGCAGCACGATGGGGATCGCCGCCAACGCTTCGCCTACTGTATGTTAGGCGTACCCTCTCTCTCTCTCTCCCTCTTTCTTGCCGACTGTGTGGAGAGCCCGCGCGCGCGCCGTCCACACACGCGCCGCCCAGCCGCTTGGCGTAATCAGCATGGTGCCACATGGCCTCCCGTCGCTTTGTGTCCCATCAGCAAGGCGTCGTGTCGTAAGACATGACGCCGGCGCGACGACTGTACACAGTGAGCGGCGCGCCGTTCGGTGGGCGGCAGCGCCATTACCGTTTCTGCCTCCACCGCCGACACCATGGTGGTCCCGCCCCACGCTGTGCCGCGTGGCGTCTCACTCGGCCACGCGGAGAAGCTCGCGTACCGGAGGCTCGCGGACGCGCTGCTGCAGACGGCGCTGCGCGAGTACGACGCCTTCACGGTGGACAACCCGGCGCGGCGCGTGAGCCAACACGACTGGAAGCTCGTCAAGGCCCGCGACGGCATCGCCGTCTACAAGGAACGCCACGCCGCGCGCGGGCGCGCGCGCGACGCGCCGTTCGTGCCGCGGCTGCTCACGGCCGACGGCCGCGTCGAGCGCGTCGAGTCCAATATCTCGGTGCCGCAGATGCTGGCCACCGGCACGATGCGCGGCACGGTGGATGACGTCGTGTACGGCGCGTTCGTGGATGGGCCCGAGGCCCACGCTAAGCGCGGGTACTACATCCACGACCGTTCGAGCGACTTCCGCGTGCTCGCGCGCGTGGACAGCCCGAGCGAGGACGACCCGTTCCGGTTCTGCGGACTCACATGGACCGAGATGGGCGGCGCCGGCGTGCCTTTCGTAAAGCGGCGCGATCTTCTCACGCTTGTCGCGAGCGGCGTGGTCACGCGCCGCGGTGGCGACCGCGTCGGGTACTACATCATCCACTCGGTGTCGCATCCGCAGGTCAAGCCGCTCACCGAGTACAAGCTGCTGCGCGCCAAGACGTCGTTCTGCTACCTGTTCAGCGAGCCGCCGCCGATGGGCCGCATGGGCGGTACCGGCAACCAGGTCGAGACGTTCCAGAAGGGCTTCTTCGCGCCGCTGGGCGACGTGCCCGAGCTCGGCGTGACCTCGGCGGTCGTGCGCACGCTGCTCACGCCGCAGCTGCTCGTGGACTCGGGCAACAACCGCAAGCTCTGCTGCACGCTCAAGCACGCGCCGTCCGGCTCGGTGGCGTCACGCAAGGGCACCCATGCCGATGACCAGCAAGGCGACAGCGACGCCGGTGGGGACGACGGCGACGACGGCTGCGCCGGCGGCTGCTCGCGGCGCCGCAGCGACTCGTTCTTTGGCTCGACCGGCGCCTCGGGCAGCTCGTTGTCCAAGGTCACGACGCCTCCGCCGAACCAGGGCGTGTGTCTGATCTGCAAGCTGAACGTGTGCGCGACCTGCAAGGTCGTGAAGAAGCTCGCGGTGGACGCCGTGGGGTATGATCTCGAGGTCAAGTCGCTCAACTTTTGCCTCGTGTGTCTAAACAAGTACAAGACACTGAGCGCTGCGCTGTTCGCGCGCCAAGAGCTTGTCGCGCGATCGAACGCGAGAGACAGAGACGCGCGAGGCGCGAGCTTCAGCAGTGACGACAGCGGTGCGGCGCGACGAGTGGCGTCGCCTCCGGCGACAGAGATGCCGCTGTTCGCAGCGCAAGAACACAAGGTGACGCTCGTGAACGTCGGCGTGCGGAGGGACCGCATCGGCAGCGCCGACTACTACAGCGGCGACGAAGCCACGTCGTCTAAGCGGTCTCCACAGGCAGAGATTGCGAAGCATCCCGCCAAGCATCACCATGAGCGGTCACCAGCAGCGCTGAATCGAAGTGTGAGTGTCGGCGAGAAGGCTGCGAGCGCTGGGGCAGACCGAAGACGGGCGCCGCAACCAGGGAAATCCCAGCATTCGCCGTGGCAGCCGCAGCCCAAGCTCGAACGGATGCAGTCGTCTCCGCAGAGAGCCACTCCCTCGCTGACGCCGAAGCGGCAGGCAACACCGGCGGCGCCACGGAAGCGCGTCGACGAACGCACGGCGATCGAGGATATCACGCGGCACGGCATTCTGTTGTGAAGGCCCTTGCAGTAAGTTCAGCGAAGTTGGAATTGCGATGTAGGATCATTCTTGTTCATTTATGTACTGCAGTTTGTGGGGCACCAAGTGCAAGGGAGGAGTGCCTTCCCCTCATCTTTGGCGTGCGCGATTGCTTCTAATAATCTTCTACCGCGATCACTGGAATTGGCAACGGTTAGAGCCCCTTCCAAAGGCCATCTACACTCGGGAGGTCTGCACGGAAACGGAGGCGTCGCGTCGCCACTGGCCGGAAATCAAGGACTTAGTAGGACACACTTCGTGTCGTGCTCGATCGCTCGGTCTGGAGTCAAAAGTTCTCTATTGTCGGCATCTCCGAGTAGACGAGATTGTGTGCGCCATGGTAATATCACTTGGTGGGCTGGATCTCCGACTGGATTTGGTCCAGATTGATGAGCTTGAAATGTGCGGCCGACGCCTTGTTCTCGGGCGAGCCACGCACGATCGAGAGTTTGTCGTCATCCTTCCGAACGACCCAGCCGCCGTATCCAAAGTAGCTCGCAAAGGCGAAGAGCGTGGTCGTGGGTTTGCCGCTTTCGATGGCGAACTGCTCGTAGGACTGGAGATCGGCGCCGCGCATTTTCAGGTTGCCGTACCGATTGAGACCAAGGAAAAAGCTGGTCATCTCGCTCTGGAACCCCCAGATTTCCGTGTCGTCCCCCAATGTGTACGCCCGGAACGTGCATCCATCCACCAAGATATCAGCTCTGCAGGACACCACACCCCAATCTTCATCAATCCACTCGCTGCCGCGCGAATTGACCAGACAGACCCGCAAACGTACCCGAGCACGGCCTCGCCCTCCACATCCCTCAAAAACCTTCTCGTCTCGGTATCTTGGAAGGCGCATCGGAAACGGAATACGACGGGCAGTTTCCGGCCCGTGAGTTTCTTGGCCTGCACAGACACGCGCTTCATGCCGTCGTGCACCGTGTCGATCTTGTCGTCGAGCCGGTCGAGCTGATGGTTTTGCGTGTCGAGCGCATTGCCTAGCGCCAGCGACGCCTGCTTGAGCTCTGCCAGCTGTGGCTCCAGGTCGAGAAGGAACTGCTCGTGGATGTCGTCCTCCGACTGGGTTGGCCCAGACTGCTGCTGTTGCGCCTGCTGTCCGACGATCGGCCGTCGGGGCGGCCCTGGACGGCCCTGCCGCTCGCCGTTTCTTCTTGCATCTCCGTCACCGCTGAGCTCGTGGGCTTTGGTGTAGTGCATCGCTAACTCGTCGGGATTCTTGAACATCACTTTACACTCAGGACAGATGAACCCCATCGTGATCTGCGCCATTATCCAAGCGACGTCAGTCGTGGACGCTCGTGACACGATACGTGCAGCTACCATCTCAAACTCACCTGCGCGGTATCCGAGGTGTCATTGCTCCCACTCGCTGTACTTGCTGGCGCATTGTCCTTCTCCATCTGCGGCACCGACGTGAACGCGTTGGCGATCCAGCCAGACCAGGTCATGCCGCGCATGATCCGCTTCGAGAGATCCACCGCGTACTGGGCCTCTTCCACCGCTCGCTCGTTGCGGCCGAGTTGTTCTACAACACCACGCAATGCAACACGACGTGAGTGTTTCGCCACTGGCGCATCCTCGCGTTAGTCGTTCGAGACCCCCGCACCCGATTGCATGCTTAGCGTGTGGGCCGTCTCCCGCGCCATGTGCAGCGACTCAGCCATGGCGCGCAGCGACTGGCGGTGCTTCTGCTGCGCATCCTCTCTCCAATGCGCTCGTCTGTCCTCCGGCGCGAGAGGCCGTCGGGCATCCACCGCAGTGGCTGCGTCCGCCGCGGCGTCCCACTCGTTCCGCGCCATTTTCATGCGATGGCTGCCTCGGAGATTCCGAGACGATGTTCTTCTCCGTCTGAGAATACTGACACACCACAGACTGGCATACAGCCGAAATCTGCTACTCCCACATGTGTCACTACATTATGTGGCCCACGCATTTACGTTTGATGTGGCCCACACGGATCTGGATAACGGTACATGTACACTCGCGAAGTGTCTGACTTGGTTTTGTTGAGGATGCGTTCAACAAGCTGCCATTCTGGGTGAACTCCGGACTCTGGGGCCTGGAGTTCATCCAGAATGGCCGGGCCGGAGTTCCCCGGAGTTCGAGGCTCGGACTCCGGTGGCGTGCCCCCAATGCTGTGGGCCATGGGCGGATCCCGCCCGCTGACGACCGACGGCGCGCCAGATGGCGAGTGCGTTTTGGACGCACCGCCCCATCTCTACGCGGACTTGGCGCAGCGCTCAGTTGCGCTTGCGTGGGTGACCCACTGGGTCCGACCGACATTTCGCAGTGAAGCATCCATGGACTGACCACACGGTCTCCACAGTGGAGTCCACCCACGGACCGTGACCAAAGACAATGCATTGAGATGCGAGATTTCCGAATTTTCGTATTATACCGGGAGTTGCCTGAAATCACAAATCAAGCACCAACGCGATGCGCCATGATCTTGCCCGAGCCCTCGCTGAAAAAGTGGGACTGACAACCCTACGCCATTCGAGTCATTTGACGCTGGCAGCTGCGGGATAGGGAACACAGCTCGACGGACCAATCGGAAGCGAGATCAAGCTACTGACACTGCTCTCCCCATGGCGCGGTCATCCCTACGTCTCGCGCGCCTTGAGTAGCACTGGGAATTGATGACACCGAGCTGGTTGGATGTTGAAATAGTACTCAGATACATCATATCATCATGAGGAGACGTTATATACTGAAATAGATGATGGCGTGCCAGTGTCCACGGGGGAGTGGACTGGAGTGGGATGACCGTCGCCGCACGCACCGCGGCCAGCTTGTTTCCTGGAGGGGGACCCCGAGGGGTCATCCCTGGCCTGGGCCCAAACCACGAGGGAACGCCGCTCGCCACAGGCGGGGCGACAATGGAGAGGAGGGGGATGGGGGCCTCTCCGATCAAGTGATCGTGCGCGGCCCACAGACCCACTCCCGCTTTTCCATCGACCTGTGTGTGTGTGAAACAACCAGCTCTCGCTCTCTCATCCTTCGCTCAGTTAGACCCATTGCTAAATTTGCACCGTGGACACCACGCACTGCAGTAGTGCACGATCGAAACCTTCTCCACGCCACACCCACACGAACCAACAACACCATGCGCCTCAGCGACGAGCAGATGCTGGACGACGTCGCGGCGATGACCGCCGAGGCCTGCGAGGCGCCGCCGCCCAAGAAGCGCGTGCGCTTTAGCGTCGTCGAGGAGCTCGAGTTCCGCGTCGGGTACACGTCGTGCGCCGTGCCGACGGCGGGCGGCCCGCCCGTCGGATTGGTCGGCGCACCGATCGCCAAGCGCGTCTACGAGATCGCGCAGGACGAGGCCGCGATCGAAGAGGAAGACCAGATCCCGCGCGGCGATATCAACGAGGTGTGGATTTGTCCCGTCGAACGCGTGCGCCGGCTCACAAAGTTCCACGGGTTCTCGCTCGATGACATCGCACTGCTCTGCCGCGAGGCGCGTGCGATCCAGGACTCGCGTGCCGTGTCCCGACTGGACTTCGACGCGTCGTACGTGCTGCGCTGCGGGAACCTCTCGCAGCTGCAGCTGCTGCATGAACTGAGAAGTCCGACCGAGACGACCGCCCAGCCCGCGCCCAAGAAGGTCATGCTGTTCGAGTCCAATGGCGTCGGCATCCTCGCGTGAGAAGATGATAGGAACCCCGTTGAGAAGCCTATTTATTCCTTGGGGGGACGTGGCGGCGCGAACGCAGCGCCGTGGGCCGCTCTCCCCGTTAGAAGAAGACGTAGTCATAGCAGTAGTCTATCTAGAAGTTGTAACGAACTGTCGGAGAGCAATATCACTCCATCATGCATCATTCACACGCGCACATGGATTTTGCGTCGCTTTGCTGTCCACATCACAGCTACAGAAGCGTTTCCATGCACCTTATCGATCGTGTCCACGTGGAGTCCGCCTGCCTCGACGTTGCGTCGACAGTGCCATTATTTTCCCCAAGCGGAAAGGACCGGTTGATTTCGTGCCCGAGGATGGTTGGTGGCGCGGCGGCTTTCGCGAGCCGCCACGTCTCCCATCTATCGCATGAAACCACTGTCGCAATCCGCGGATATCGCCGCTTCTTCCAAATCCTGGACATTTGTACAGATACGAACTTCGTACAACGAAGTATAGGACTGTACGCTGGCGACAATGTCGTGGCGAGATGGATGGCGCATCTAATCAAACCCAGCGCCGTCGCGTCGTCGCCGCTGCCTGTCGTCGTTTTGGCATTTCAAGAAGAGACGGTCTGATCGACGGGAAGCGTTGGGGATGATAAGCCTTATCATAGCCTTATCATAAGGAAGGTGAAGGCGCCGAATTTCGGCCCGAAAGCTTCACTCACTCGGCGGTCCGCCGCATCGACGCCACCGCCGTGGTCATGCACTGTCGCGATCAGCGGAGAGAGATGGCATCTCGAGATGAAAATAATCCCTCGCCGGCGTGACACTGTCAGGAGGTCGTCTCCCATTGTATCCCATTATCCGAAAGGTTTCCTTGAGGCATGCGGCCGCCAGCTGGCTCCGGGTTTTGTGTCGGGTGACAAACCACCGAACTGACAGTTCAATTGTGTCGTCATCGTCGAAAAAATCGGCGAGGGGCAACCCCAGCCCGCATCCGATCCAGGCTGCATTCCAGCGGGTTCCGAAAAGTTATCTAGCTTGTACCGTAGGAGACATATTACCTATAAGATATCCACGGTAGAATCTCGATGATTGCATTCGTGACGTCGCCTCGGTCACCGCACCGTTGGCCCACCATCCTCAAGACCTCACTATAGCGACCAAATAGTACATATTTTCGTATCTTCCACCAATCCAAAGAGAGCAAGTACGTACTTTTAAAGCGAGGTGCAACCATGCACTTCGGGCGTATACATAGCCGCGACTCGAGTGGCCGTCCAGCAGGTCCATTGTGCCTGCCTGCGAAAGGTTCAGTCAACGGCAGCACATTGGGACCTTCCGTCACAGATCATCGCACGCCCCGCAATCTCTCTCGCGCCGATTTACGACCCACGATGGCCGCCGCCCCCGTCCGCGCCAAGCGCGTGCGCTGGTCCACCATCACGATCCATGAGTTCGGCGTCGGCCACGGCGGCAGTGCCGTGCCCAAGAGCGGGCCGTCCATCGGGCTCGCGCGCGTGCCCGAGTTCACGTGGAGCACGAGCGTCGGCACGATGGCGCGCGAGTGCGACGGCGTGCGCCGCTTCTCGGCGGCCGAGCGCTGCGCGCTGTTGCGCGCCGCCGGCTTCAGCCGCGACCGCGTCGACGCGTTCGTCGCCGAGGCCAAGACCGTGCGCAGCTCGCGCGAGCTCTACTACTCGAGCGAAATGAAGTGCTTCCGCAAGAAGCGCAAGCAGACCAAGGCCGAGGCGCGCGCCTCGCGCACCAAGCGCACCGTGTCGTCGTCGTCGCCACCACCGCGGCCAGTGCCTGCCGCAATCGACGGCGTCGACCACGACGAGATGAAGCCGGCGGTCGCCGTGCAGCTGCGGATAGACGTGGCGGACAGCGCGATGGCGGCGCCGCTGCCCGACGAGACTGCCGCCAGCGCTCCGGCCAAGGCGTGCACGCCGCTGCTGCCACCGCCGCTGCCGCTGTCGCCGTGCTGCTCCTAGCGTTTGTATCTATTCCATATCTTAGACTCCCCCATTTACGTGTATCCCAAATAGACTCGGCTTTTGTGTCCTCGGCCATCTCGGCCGCCGTTACGAGTGATTGGTCCGTTCATATTTATACAAACCACCGACCGCGCGGCCGCCGCAACGCGTGCTCAAGCGCTGCGGCGAATACAGTGTACTGTCGGCCGATCCGTCGGTCTTTCCCTTGGCCCCGCCCTCCGTCCTTCCTCGTCTTTGGATTCCGCGCGGCCGGCCATGAGATAGGCGCGGCTCCCAAGAATCCGCCGACTGACTGACTGTCTCTTCGCCGTTTACGATGCCCGTGCCGTCGCTCTTCAAACGCAAGGCCGCCGGCGCGAAGGACGGCGAGAAGAAGCAGCAGCAGCAGCAAAAACCCAAGGACGAGGCGCAGCCGTTCAGCGGCGACGACGAGCTGCTGCAGCTCCACGCGGAGACCGCGGCACTGCTGCGGCTTGTCAAGACGCCGGCGAGCGGCAAGTCCGCCAAGAGCCCGAGCCACAAGCGACCAGCGCCATCGCCCGTGCGATGCCACCCGCCAAGAAGGCAGACCATCGAGGTGCTCGAGGAGGAGGACGACGAGGAGGACGAAGAGACCGCCAGTGGGCTACGCGCGTCCGCAAAATCGCCGGCGGCGAGACCGGTCAGTGCGACGAACGCGGTCGGCGACGCGTCCGCCGCCGAGCCGTTCGCGTTCGCGTTCGACGCCGAAGAAGCGCGCGTCCGCAAGGCGAGCGATACGTTTCTGCCGGACACGTCGCCGTCCAAGCGGGAATTGGGCAGGCAGCGCGATCACCTCACGGCCGAGCACCAGCGGCTCCAGCGGATCGAGACCCGCGAGGAGGCGCGGGCCCAGCGGCGCGCGTATGAGGCCGAGAACCGGCCCGTCGTGGACCGCGTCGAGGGCAGCGCGATCAAGGTTTGTCGCTGAGATTAGGGAGCTCCGCAGAGACCAGTGAGGCTGACCAATCGATCACGTGTGGTAGATCCAGGCCCATTCGCGGGGTTTCCTCGCGCGGAAACACGCCGAGGACGACAAGAAGGTACTGTCCGGAAAGCGGAATTCGAAGCGGCGTCACGGCGGCATGGCTGACGCCTCTCTGCATTTTGCTCGCTGTAGCGACTCGACGAGCTGGCCGAGCGCGAGCGGCTCGCGCTCGAGGCCGTGAGCTGGCACGAGGTGCGCGACGCGGAGCGCCGCGAGGTCTGGTACTACAACGCGCTCACGGGCCTGAGCCAGTGGGAGCGGCCCGCCGCGATGCCGCCGTGCGCGTCGCTGCCCGAGCTGCCGTCGATCCAGACCGGAAGCAGTACATCCGGTCCATCGTCGGCCTCCTCCTCGTTTGCCGTACTGCCTCGCGTGGGCTCGTGCTCGGCGCCGTCGAACGACCTGCCGCCGCTGTCGCCGTCCACGAGTCGGCCCAACAGCAGCAGCAGCTCGGTCGGAGGCTCGGCACTGTCATCGTCGAGACCACCGTCGTCGTCAGCCAAGCGGACGCCGCTGCTGCCGGCGCTGTCCGCAAGCACTGCGCCGCCGTTCGACTACGTGGCCTCAACGACGAGCCCGTGGGAGTGCGACTCGGTCGCCGGCTCGTCAGTCTCCGACCAGTTGAGTCTGTACAGCGAACGCCTCGAAGACGACGACGGCGAGTCGTCCGCGGCTATGGACTTTTCCAGAGGCAGGCGCTCGTCGCTCGACGACGCCGACGCGATTCAACAGCAGCAGCCGCAGCGCGACGGCAACGACGACTGGCAGGTCAACGACTCGCTGTTCCTCGCCGACGGCTCCAAGAACAGCAAGCTGCGCGACACGATCCGCAGCGCGCTGCTGTCGTCCAAGTTCGACTCGATCTCCTCGCTCGTCGCGAGCAACGTCGTGCTGCGCAAGAAGCCCGTCAAAGGACGCCAAGCAGCGGCCGACGGACCAAGCAGCAGCAGCCCAACAACCAACAACCAACGCGGGCCCGTCGCGAGAGGCCGTGACATCGTGCTCGGGCGACGCGACGCGCCCATGTTCGTTGCTGTGCTGGACAGGAAAGGCGCCGCCACCGCCGCCGGTCTCGCGCCTGCCGCGTCGGCCACGAAAGCCAAGGCCAAGCGGAAGCTGCCCACGGCGCTGGCCCTCGGCGCGGACCCGTCGAACCCGCTCGCGTCGTCGCCGCAGATCCGCGACCTCGTGGACCCGGGACTCTACGAGGACCTGCGCGGTTCGACTGCTGGGTCTTCTTCCTCTCCACCAAAGAAGCAGGGCCAGCAGCAGCAGCGGCCGCCATCGTCCCCGGAGAAGCCTGGAGGCGGCGGTCCTTCGCCGATCTGCTTCAACTGCTGGAGCTCGAGCAGCGGCCGCCACTGCGAGGCCCACGTGGACGCGAGCGACCTGCGCAAGATCAAGAGCGGCGAGAGCGCGCTCATGTGCGCCAACTGGAGCCTCGAGCAGCTGCGCCGCAAGTACCGCGCCGAGGAGATCCAGGAGATCTTCATGAAGCAGAACGCGTCGCTGCGGTACGACAAGCGGCTCAAGCAGTATGTGACGGTCATCGAGGCGCGCCACCCGATCTACCGGCTCACCGAGCAGCTCGCGGCCACGTGGAGCAAGATCATGCGCCGCAAACTCCACACGCGCGCGTGGTTCCGCTCGTTCATTGAGCAGCTGCGCGCCGGCGGCGTGCCCAAGGCCGACGCGTCCACGCCCAAGCTCATGAAGCTCAAGACCACGCTCCAGAACAACCGCTGGTGCACGCGCTACAGCGATTCGGTGCGCGAGTTCCATCCGCGCGCGCCCACGACCGCCAAGACCCACGGCGGCGACCGGCGGCACCCGACGGCGGACGTGATCATGGTCGACCCGGCGCGGCCGCAGCTGCCACACTGGATCCTCAAGACCGACTGCACGAGGCCCGTTGAGCTCTACCGGCCGCGCAAGTACGAGCTGCCGCCGCGCCGCTGCGTGCCCATGCCGACGCCCAGCTTCCTGGAGGACATCCCGCTGCCCGTGCCCAACGTGTACGTCGACTGCAGCCACGTCGCGAGCTGGTTCGAGCGGCTCGGCGCGCGCATCGCCGCCGCGGCGATCCACAAGGCGCTGCTCCAGATCCACGCGTGCAGCCCGCCGCGCGGCGCCACGGACGCGCGCCGCACCAAGCACGTGACGCCCGTGACGGTCATGTTCGCCACCTTTGGGCGCAAGCCCACCAAAGGTATGCTCGCCGTCGGCGGGCTCAGCGCCGAGCTGCTCATCCACATGCTCGTGACGACCTACATCCCGGCGCAGTACGGCCACTTTGTCGTCTTCGACCGCCGCGCCGTGACGCCGCAGCCGTCGAAAGACGGCGACGCTCAGTTCGCGTGTCTCGAGATCGACCCGGTGACCATGAGCTACGTCTTCCGCCCGCTCGAGCACGCGCTGAACGTGCGGCGCCCGCCGTGCATCACGATCACCACGCGCATCACGGCGGACGAGACCGAGGCGCTCGCGGCGAAACGGTTCCCCGCGAACCGGCCCGAGCAAACGGGCGAGGAGCCCGCGCACGGCTTCCGCACGTTCTGGCTCGTGGACGCGTTCGCCGTGCCCGACGCCGTCGCGTGCGTGTCGGTGGAGCCGACCGCGGACGTGCTGTCGCCCAACGCGACGAGCATGAACGCGGCCGTGACCACCAAGGTCGACCGCTTCTACCCGTTCTGCGCCGCGACGACCAAGGAGAACACGCCGATCGAGTACATCCACTTGCTCTGGATCGGCCAGTCGAGCCGCAACCAGCCGCAGACCTTCACGACGCTCGGCGCGCAGCAGCCGGGCGAGTTCATGAGGAACTCGGACCCGGACGGCGCGCTCGGCGCGTGCTCGAGCGTCATCTACCGCAGCTGGGCCTACATGCAGAGCTCGCCGTTCGACGAGTTCTCTACGGACGACGGCATCGCGTACTGGTATGACAGGCAGAGCGGCGAGACGTTCTGGTCGCGGCCCATCCTGCCGGCGGAGAAGCACCGCGGCAAGGACGGCGACGTCGACGGCGTGGTCGCCCACGGCCAGGGCGAGGTCGCGACGCTCGGCGTAGGCGTCGACGAGGCGCGGTACGCGCAGCACGACCTGCGCAAGTACATGGCCAAGAAGATGGAGGCCCCCGAGGACAAGGAGCGCCGCATCAAGCTGGTCGCGGCGAGCGCGCGCAAGCACGAGCTCGTGGTGGCGCTGGACGCTAGTCGAAGTAACAAGCTGCCGACGGGGCCCAGTGTCAAGCAAGGTTTCGCGACGATCGACGTGCCGAAGCTCAAGTTCACGAAGAAACGCTCGACGGACGGAGCGGAATGCAGCGCATCGCCAGTAAAGAAAGCGGCGTCGGTGTCGCCGCAGAAGACGCAGCAGCAGCAGTCGACGGCGGGCAACGCGGTGACGTCGCTCGCGGGCGTGGACGCGAGCACGAAGCAGCTCATTGCGACGATCACGCAGGCGCTTGGGTCGGCGTTGCCCGCCGGTGGAGGCGGCGGCTCATCTGGCGTCGACATGCTGCAGCTCGGCATCGGTCTGGGCATGGGGCTCGGCCTACGCACGCAGCAGCAGCAACCGCCAGCGACCGCAACCAACCGGGGGCGCAGCAGCCTGGCGGGGTCCTCGCGGTCGACGCGGAGCCGGCCGCGCTCAGCCGACAGCCAAGTCACGTTCGCCGACGATATCGAGGAAGAGGAGGCGGGAGGAGACGCAGTGGACGACGCGATGCTGACGACGACGCGGTCCGACGCGAGCGTCAACAGCGACGGGTCGTCCACCGCGAGAAGCGTCCTGTCGACGACGACCTCTGTGGATGTGACACCATCCCCCGACGAGCTGGAGCTGCTCCCTGAGGCGGAGCGAGCCAAGTTGCTGCAGCAGCGCGCGGGCCACGACCAGAAAACGCCCGGGTACCGCACGCACGCACCGCCGGGCGAGGGCCTCACGTGGGTGGACAAGCCCATCGATGCGTCCGCGGAGAGCCAGACGGCCGTCGACGGCTACGCCGGCGCGCTGCACCAGCGCGTCGCGTGTCTGCCCAAGGACTTTGTGGCCGCCGTGAGCAGCACCAAGACCTGCAAGATGCAGGCCAACTACCTGCCCGTCATCAAGAACACGGTGCGTCTCTTTCCGGACTCGAGAGGATCCTTGAATCCGAAAATGTTGATCCCTTGTTCATGAGCAGAACCAGCCACGTAGCGTGGGCATCGTGCGGTCGCGGCCGGCGCTCGACGAGTGGCTCTCGTTCGGGTACTCGCCGTGGTCCGCCGGGCGGTCGATCTTCGGCACGCAGTTCATCACGAACCTCATGCAGCGGCCCGAGCTCGTCGCGGCACAGAAGAGCGGCGCCGCCGCGTCCGTCGCTGGCACAACGGGAGCCGCCAGCACGGCCGTGCAGGTCGAGAAGAAGGAGAACGTGACGCAGGCCGTGAAGGAGGCGCAGCAGCTCGAGACGGTCTTCAGTCTGTGCCGCCACGGCAAATATGACGACCTCGAGCGGGTACGTGATCGGCTCGCCGTCATCCATTTTTGTTGTTGTTGCTTTTTTGGCAAGTTGCTGATTGGTGTTCGCGGCGTATTATGTCATAGACGATCACGAGCCCGGACTGGACGCTGCCCATCGACGCCAAGGACGTCACGGGCAACTCGCTGCTGTCGATCGCGTGCCAGAACAACAACAAGCGCATTGCCAAGCTCTGTCTGCGCCGCGGCGCCGACATCAACACGCAGAACGTACGTGTCGCTGGGTGGAGTACTTTGGTTGCTGCGCGGTCTGGGTGCTGACGCCGTTTGTGCTGTTCTTGTGTGTCGTATCCATAGCTCAACGGCCAAACGCTGCTGCACTACTGCCACGAGTACGGCTTCCACGACCTCATGGACTACTTGCTGGACAAGGGTGCGCGCGACGACGTCGTAAATGCCGACGGACTCACGTGCTACGAAGGGCTCTCCAAGGAAGCGGTCGAGGCGATTTGAAGCAGAATAGAACCCACGAATGCTAGCACCAGTGCAAACACAATAAGCGCAGCACTCTTGCGTGCTCTCCTCTGTTTCATCAGTTGTTGAAGTAGTGTAGCGCGTGCAGCAACAGCGAGAAGAACGCGTAAAAGCAAAAGATCATGAAGCCGTGGCCGCTGCCGATCTGCTGCGTCTGCTCGAGAATGCGATTGCTCTGCTTGATGTTGGTCGTCGTCTCCTGCGCGTGCGAGTGGATCATCCCGATCTCGGTTTGCTGCTCCATGATCTTGTCGGCGAACTGGCCCATGAGGTGCGAGATCTCGGCCATTTTCGCCTCCATTTGCCTGCAATTTGTCAAAATGATACTGGTCAGGCGTGTTCGTCCATATCGTCCAACGGTGAGTGGCCACTCACTTGGCGTCTTCGAGGTTCTCCTGGAAATGGCGGTGCAGCGTGACGTTTTCCATGTGGAATCGCTGGTGCTCCGCCTCGGTGAACTCGACGTCTTCACTTTGGGACGCAAACACCGGTGCGTGCTGCACGGCCGGCGGCCGCGGGGGGTGTCGTTGTGTGGGTTTCTTTATTGGCGCTGTCGTCGGCTCGGGCTGCTCGCCCGCTGAGCGAGCAGCTGACTGAGCAACGGGCGGCGCGACTGTCTTGAGTAGCGCGTCCTCTTTGTCGGCGAGAGCCATGCGCTCGTCCTCCGGTAGTAACCTGCAGGGGTAAATTAGCACACGATGTAAAAACGTGTCGGTACTCAGATTGAATAAAGTTACATAACCGGCGTACCGATGCGAGAGCAGGAAGGGCAGCTGCATGCGCTGCTTCTGCAGTCGCTTCGCGACCGCCGCGATCGCTTTCAGTCGCTACGACCACAAGATCACCACGTCACCTCACGCGGCGCGACGGCCATCCGACGGCGAATATGGATGCGTGTTGTTACCTCCAGCAAGTGCGTCACGACTTCCTTCTCGTGCTCGACTCGTAAAGGCGACGTGTCTGCGTTGCCTCACCCTTCAATAACGACTACTCACTCCCCATCATAAACACAAAACCCAACGTACGCGGCAGCAGCGTCGCATCCTGCAGCGCGTCGATATTGAGCGCGCAGTTCTTGACCAACTCGGTGATATCCTGCGCGTTCATTGTCAGTACATTGGACTCAATCTGGTTCGTGCGTCAGCCAGCACACGCCACCTACGGCGTCGAACTCGTCCTTCTCTCGCTTGCTCATCTTCGCGACGCCCTTCATGCGGATGTAAAGACTCGGTTGGGCGTACTTGGGCTGCACCACACGCACGAGTTCCTCCAGATTTACCAAACTCTGGCGCTAAAGGAAAAGCAATCCGCAGACGACGACCGCCGGGTACACGTCAGACACGCACATCGCTTGCGTCCGCATTACTGGGCCAATCGCACCAATTCCAACGCCTGCTCCAAGAAAGAGCTCTTGCGCGTCTGATGGACCACCCCGTCGTCCGTCTCCACGCCCGCAAGGCGCCGGAAATCGAGCGTGCGATCCACGCCGACGACCCCCATTATCGGCTTCGCCTCTCCTTGAACTGGACACGTCGCTCTCAATTCCACCCGACCCTTTTCCCATTGGCCATTAGTATGAATATTTATTTCATCCAATTATCGTCCTTTATTTTGTCATCGGCCTGTTTTAGTGCTATCCGTTACTTTAGTACATCCTCCCCCGTTGCTTTAGGTTCATCCGTGCCGCTCACAACACAAAAGGGGGGTTGCACTTGCTCGCTCGTGGTGTGGAGGGGAAACTCGGAGGCAACCAGCATTAACGTTAGCTTGACTTAGGACACCACGGACCAGCGCCATGGCGTCGTCTCCGCTCGCGCTGCTCGCGGCGCTGCGGTCCCACGTGATCAAGGGCCGCGCCGTGGAGGTGCAGGATGGCGAGCTCGTGCTCGTGGACGTGAACGGCCAGGCGCTCGCGCGCCACGACAAGCACGCGGCCACGGCGTACCACTCCAAGTCGACCAAGAAGCCGTACGACCTGCTCGCCGTGTGGCTCTGCTACAAGCACGCGGCGCTGCCGTTCGTGGACTACGTGGCGCAGTGCCGCGCTGAGAAGGCCGCGATCATCTCGTCCGTCGACAAGCGCGAGCTCGTCGCGTACCTCAAGGGCGACATTGACGTGTCGGCCCAGATCCTCGGCGACGACGGTGAGCCGACCGACAAGAGTGCTAGCAGCGGCGGTGCTGGTGCCGCGGAGAAGCGCGCCGCGACGAGTGGCGATGCGAACGGTGACGTTGCCAAGAAGCGCAAGCTCGAGGCCGCGAGCAACAAGGAGAACAAGCCGGCGGCGGCCGGCGGGCCCGCGACGGCGACGACCTCCGCCACGGCCAGTGCCGAGGACAAGGAGACTGACGCCGAGCTCAAGAAGATCCTGGAGAAGGAGTACACACATCGGAATCGCACGACCGTGCTGAACGCTGCGAAGAAGAGCTTTGACCACATCCTCAAGGCCGTCGAGGCCGCCAACGCCGAGACGAAGGAGAAGATCGAGAAGGCGTCCAAGGCCGCGCTCATGGCGCCCGTGGCGACGCGCAAAGAACAGAAGCCGCTGGTGGATCTCGTGCGCGAGAAGATTCACGGTGAGCAGCTACCGTTGGGCGGTCAATTTCTTGGTGCTATATTGACGTATCGATTGGTTTTGTGGTTGTCAGGCACGCCTATCATCGTGGTGCCGGCGGGCTTTTCGGATTTGCTCACGATGCTCAACATCAAGGACTTTCTCGAGGACGGAGTGTATGTGATGCGTCAGCCTCTGGAGGTTGTGTCCAGGAACGGAGTAGCTGACACGAGCCTATGTGGGTTTTCTTGTTGGTGTAGATACGTCACGAACGCTCAGAA
This sequence comes from Pythium pyrilobum, assembly GCA_023335905.1. Taxonomy (NCBI): domain Eukaryota; phylum Oomycota; class Peronosporomycetes; order Pythiales; family Pythiaceae; genus Pythium; species Pythium pyrilobum. Next base: position 4,226 of record JAADVV010000145.1, on the reverse strand, counting down.
GAAGTCGGAAGGCTGCCGGAAGGCCCAGTCGATCACGATCACTCATGAGGAGGATGGAGAAAAGTACACGTTCAACGTCGTGGACAATGTCACGCGTTTCAAGGACAAAGACTGGTACAACACGCGGCTCGTTCTCCTTACTTGGAATTGGTCGAAGCTAATGCTCTTATTTTTACTTGACAGGCGATGTGTGGTTGCAGTGATCGCCTCGGGTCAGGCGTGGCAGTTCAAGGGCTGGAAGTGGAAGTTCCCCGTTGAAACGTTCAAGAAAGGTGAGACTATTTGATCCTGCAGGGATCTCTCCGTCTATCCAGCCGTGACTGATATGTGCTGTGTTTTCTAGTCTGTGGCGTCCACGTGTACACGCAGGGATCTCAACTCAGTGAGGACGTCAAGCAATGGGACGTGAAGATCATGATGGTGCATCCCGACAAGCGCCACCTCGACAAGGTCGCGTCAAAAGAGTTTTGGCGATACCTCTTTGAATTCCTCAAGCTCAAGCTGCAGTAACGTACATATTCACACAATCGAATTGCCACAGGGACGCTCATCTCTCTTCTGGAGTTGCTTCACGTCTCAAGTTTCTTCCGTCTCACAGGCAACCAAGCTGCAATGGCCCGCTCGTTGCAGTGGATCCTCCAACTTTGTCTATCCCTTTGACTAATACTGCATGAATAGGCTCGTGCGAGGAAGAGGTAAGCAGCCGTAGATAAATCTGCTTGACCCTCGTGTGGTTTCTCGGCGGATCGGATGCGTGGCCTGAAAATAGGCATGTGGCTTGCGAGTGGGCTGCTGTTATCGCTCGCAACCAAATATGACTCTTGGGACCGCGGGAGTCTACGTGCGCCTGTTCAGTATCGAGCCGTCGACGAGCCATCGGTTTCATCTGCCCGCACTCCAAGTCGCGGGGACGAGGTGCAAATACGTCAAGCCCGTCTGCTGCTGCAATATAGTGCCGCCCGCGGTCCGGTTTAGAACGCGCGTGGGCGGTTATTTTCAGAGACCGCGCGATCGGTGAGTCGTCGGTGCTGGGGAAAGCCGGGTTGATTCATACACCCGCGCCAGCTCCTCGTGAATGCCTGTTTGCGCGCAACGGCTTCGACTCAAATCGGTTGATAGCTGTTGACAAGGGCCATCACGTTAGCCGGTCGACCTGCCGAATCGCCCAGCCTGGACTCGCGAGGTCTACTTACGACACGTACGCCAGCTCGTCGCCGACTCTCCCCGCCGCCCGCTCTCCTGGATGATCTCCACCTCGCCTCTTTGCTGTTCTTCGATACACTGAAAGCCCATCGCACCGTCGTCGATCCGAGTCGCAAGTTTGTTGTGTGGTTTTCTCCAAGAGCGATTCCTGGAGTCTGCCACCGATCAAGGGCAGCAAAGTGGCGCAACTCTGGAATCGCAAGTACCAACGCGGTCCATCGACTATCGCCGTCACCGATCGAGACGAGGACAACATCATCGCTGCTCACGACTACACGAAAGAAGACAAGCGGGGGAGCGAAGCGGAGACCCTAACGAAACGCGCGCCCAGGGCCATGCCATCGAGTGCAGCAAGTGCTGGCGCCGGGAGTAATGGCAAGGCGAAGCAGCTCAACGCGGGTGGGTCAGCTGAGGGGCCTCCGAACCCGATGACAAAGCCACCGCTCAACACGATCAAGAGTTCCAGTAAAGTGGCGCCAGAAGACCAGCCACCGCCACCGCCGCTGACGCGAAAGCAGAAGATTATTGAAATCGTCGAGAACAAATACTTCAGCTCTTGTCTCACGGTCTGCACGATATTCGCGCTGTTTGGTGACGACATTCGAGTGCTGTGCCCGAAGAGCGCCGACAACCCATTCTACGATGTGCTCTTCATCTGCCTGCTGCTCTTCTCCAGTGAACTTGCGATGAACGTGTACGCGCGGCCAAACTACTTCCAGAAAGGTCTCGGTGGTGCCTTCTATCTAGACTTCGTCTCGACGATATCGATGGTCCCCGATATCGGATGGATTTGGACACATGTTGTGGGGACATCCACGAGCGGCGCGGGTTCCGGTCAAGCAGCAGCTCTAAAGGCCGGACGAGCGTCGCGTGCCGGTACAAAGGCTGGCCGTATCGTGCGGCTTGTGCGGCTTTTCCGAATGCTGCGGATCCTACGTGTGGTCAAAGAGAAGAACAAAGAAGCGGACATGAAAGTCGAAATCTCGGAGCCATCGAAGATCGGCAAAGTGCTCACCGAGAAAACGACGCGTCGGCTTATTTTGCTCGTGCTGCTCATCATCATCGTGTCGCCCATTATCGACGGCTCGGTTGACCAAACTCAGGACGACTTTCAGGTCTCGCAGCTGGAGCGACTCCACCGGTACACGCAGGACTACAACGCAACAGGCCAAATCTCCCAAGCGCACTACCGCAGCATGGTGGAACAATACGTGCGAGACAGCAACGGACTCATCGTACAAATGGTGCTCGTGAACATGGACAACGCGACGCTCACGAGGTGGCTCCATGATATCAAGTTCCAGAGTCTCGACAGCGATGACGACTGGACGTACGAAGGACAATACACGCTCAGCTACAACCCCAAGAACGACTGGACAGCCGCCAAGTATCTCATGGATGATCCGTCCACGAAGTACCGCTCGAACGAGTACACCACCGTCGAGAACTATGGCTGCTACGTGGACAACCTGTGCGTGGACTGCGCCGAAGACACGTCCGTCCAGACATGCCATTCCTGGGTCGCGTTTGACGTGAGGTCCGTCTCTACCGAAGGCGCGTGGCTCAACATCGGCAAGACGCTGGTGGTGATTTTCTGCTTTGCCGTGTCCATTTTCGTGCTCACGAAAGATGCCGAGACCATGGTCATTGGACCCATTGAGCGGATGATGCGACTCGTCAAGCAGCTCGCGGAGAACCCGCTCGGCGCCACCGAGACGAAGAGAGAACTGTACGAGGTTTACGCGGACGAGAAGACTGGGGATGACTACGAGACCAAGATGCTCGAGCAGACGCTGAGCAAGATCGGCAAGCTCCTGCAGGTCGGGTTCGGCGCGGCAGGCACGGAAATTATCGCGAAAAACATGGGCGGCGCCGGCGAGCTCGACGTCATGATCCCGGGCAAAAAGATCACGTCGATTTTCGGCTTCGGCATCATCGAGCATTTCACGGAGACGTGCTCGCTTCTCGAAGAGGATGTGATCACGTACATCAACACGATCGCCGAGATAGTCCACGGAGACGCCAACGTGTTCCACGGTGCCGCCAACAAGAACATCGGCTCGGCGTTCCTGCTCGCGTGGAAGATGTGTGACGGTGCGTTGCCGGGCATGCGGGACCCTCGCGACCCGGCCGATAAGCCTCGCATGGATCCGGCGGAGAAGGCCAAGAGGCGAGAAGGCATCTACATCAAGAGCGTCGGACTGGGCACGGTCGCGCGCCGTATCGCCCCGCAAGAGCTCGTGGACAGTGCGCTCACGGCCGTGATCAAGATGCGCGTCGATCTGCACAACGCCAACCACCACGGCACGCTGCTCAAGTACTGCACCAACAAGAAGCTGCAGACCGCCTTTGAGGATTTCGAGGTGCACCTCGGCTTTGGGCTCCACATTGGCTGGGCGATCGAAGGCGCGATCGGATCCAAGTACAAGATCGACGCGTCGTACCTGTCGCCGAATGTCAACATGGCCGCTCGGCTCGAGGCCGCGACGGGCCAGTTCGACGTGCCCATGCTGATATCCGAGTGGGTAGTGGACGAGCTGTCACCCGAGGCGAAGAAGTTCTGCCGCAAGATCGACCGCGTCATGGTCAAGGGCAGCGAGATCCCGATGGACTTGTGGACGTTCGACATTGGCCACTACCCGGCCGAGGGGGTCATGCCCAAGATCATGCCCGACGGCACCCAAAAAGCCGTGGACTATGGCCAGGACGTGATCTTCAAGATCCTGCAGGAGAATATCCCGCGCGGCTTCTTTGACAACTTTAACGAAGGCATCGGCGCGTACTTCGGCGGCAAGTGGGACGTCGCGCGCGACAAACTGACGGCCGCGAACCAGATCTGGGAGGACGGCCCGACCAAGGTTGTGCTCCGAGTCATGGACGCGGAGAGCAAGGGCACGTTCATCGCGCCCGGGTGGTGGAAAGGGTACCGGCAGCTGACGGAGAAGTAGCCGGTGTCCTGCGTTGTCGTTCTCACCATCTTCCTACCTCGCGACCGTTTGCCCATAGGAGATTGGGGGGGGGGG
>JAADVV010000144.1:0-24951 GCA_023335905.1 Pythium pyrilobum | reverse complement strand
TGTTGATGAGGCGTGTGTAGATCTGCGTGAGCCGCTCCGAGTGGTCGGCGCCCGTCTCTTTGTTCTCCGCCATGAGCTCCTTCTCCTCGGCGAGCAGCAGCGTGCGCTCGTAGTCGGCCGACAGCACGACGTCCAGCACGCTGCGCGTCTCGAGACTGAGCTTGGACGCGGACTCCTGCTCGACGAGCTGGATGCGGATGTGGCGCGGGAAGCCCTCGATCTCGTAGTGCGAGATGTAGCGCAGCAGCGTGGTCTTGCCGGCGCCGTTCTTGCCGATGAGACCGTAGCGGCGTCCGGCGACGAGCTTGAGCGCCGTGTCGGAGAGCAGTGTCTTGCCCTTGAAGTTGATGGTCAGGCGCGGCACGTGGATGTCCTTCTCGCCGTTGTCGGTCGAGAGATCGGGCAGGATGCGCGTGTCCTCCCACTCGCGGTCGAGCTCGGCCTCGGTCATGGCGCGCTCCTCGCTGAGCTTGTCGAGCTTGGTCTGCTTGCGCACCTGTCGCGCTGACTGCGTGGACTGTGCGGCCTCCATCTCGATGTTGGTCTTGCGGCGGATGTCGTGGAAGCCCCACATGCGCTCCATGAGCTCCTGGGTCTCGGTCGCGCCGTCGTCATGGCGCGCGAGCTCCTCGATGATGTGGACGCCCGTGAGGCGGCGCACGTCGCTGTCCGCGGCGAACTTGAAGCTGCTGCTGTCTCCGAAGAGCCCGCTCTTGAAGAGCGCGGCCGCGAGCGACGCGCACGTGGCGTTGGCGTCCTTGTCGTCCTGCGCGAACTCGGCCGAGAGCAGGAACGGCGCGACGCTCTCCTGGAGCGTCTCGGCGAGCGCGTCGGCGCTGGCGGGCCGCTCCTCCACGGCGCTCGTCACGACGCTCGCGAGGTACTCGAGGATCTGCTCGTCGATGCCGCGCAGCGACTCGTGCAGCACGCGCGTCACGACGTCCTCCATGGTGGTCACGATGGATTTGGGTTGAGCTGCTCGTCGAGAGGGGACCACAGAAACGCAGTACTGAGAAGGGTAGAATAGTGCCCCATGGGGAGAGTATCCGAAGAAAAAATACCCAATCCACTGTATTTGGATAGTTCTGAGACTCAGTCGGCGAGCAGACTCTCGGTGAGCGACTCGAGCTGCCGGAGCCGCTTGTGCAGCTCGTTGGGGCTGACGCCGGATGTCTGCGTGGACGGTGGGGGACCTTGTGGAGGAGGGAAAGGAGGAGGAGGAGGAGGAGGAGCGGAGCGTTTGGCCTCGTGGTCGAACTCGTCCAGCGGCATCCGTCGGTCCGCCTGCGACGATGGAGTGTGGGTGATCGTCGAGACCTGCACGCCGATGGACCTCTCGGCGGCTTTCGGTGGCGCCTGCTGCGCCGTTGTCTGGGTTGCAGCGCTTTCCGTGTGCACGGCTGCCTTCTCCGCGGCTTGCTGCGCGAGTTTCCGCTCCTGTTGATATCACATTTGGTTTACATCAGTAGATCGCCTCACACCACCGAAGAGACCCTCAGCGGCACTCACGTGTTCGCGTAGTGCGTTCAAAATCGTGTTCCGTTCGCGCCGCAATTTGACGATGTCGTCATCTCTGTCCGCGACCACAGCGACGTCGTGTTAGACATATTCATGGCCAAGAAACATTTCATAGCGCGTACCGCTTGCGCACTTTGTCCTCCAGGTGCTGCACTCGCACCGACTCGGTCTGCTCTCGCTGGTCGCGCTGCTTGGCCAACTCGCGCTCGAGTTGCCGTACGCTGAGCTCGAGTTTGGCGTTCTCTGCCTGGAGTTGCGTCTGCTGGAACGCCATGTCTTGGAGTTCGCGCTGCCACACTTGCTGTTCGCGCCCCACGCTTTCGATTCGCTGGGCCTCCAGTTCGCTCTTCTCCTTGGAGAACTCGTGGGTCTGCTCACTCAGCTGTCGACGTAGAGCCTGCAGTTGGTGCTGAGCCTCTGCTGCTGTCCGCTCGGCTTCGATGAGTTTCTTGTCCAGCTCGCCGGCTCGCTGGGTCTGCTTCGTGAGCTGCCTGTGCAAATCGTCGTTTGAGCTCACCAGCTGAGAGACTTTCTGTCTCCACTGTTTCCCGACCCATCGCACGCGCTGCTCAAGCCGCTGGGCGTCCTCCAGCAAACGGCGCTGCAGCTCGTCTCGATCGCTGCGCAGCGCTAGCACTTGACTTACCAGCTCATGCTTGGACAAGGCATGGAGAGCTTGCTTGTCACCTCTCGACTGCAGAAGCTTCTGCCGCGGTGCCTGCGTCGCTTGAGCGTCGTCTGTGTCATCGAATCGAGGCGGAACGCCCAGGTCGTCCACCATGAGTCGCCGCGAGTCGTCATCGTCGCAGCCGTCGATGATGGCAGGCATGAACACGAGCAGCAGCTCCCCCCACGTCACATTGCCGCTGACGCTGCCGCTTGACGACCGCTCGCGAATCTGCTTCTCGACGTGCTCGACCAGCTTTGCTCTTTTGAGTTCGCCCGCGGCCGCGCCCCCCATCGCGTCGCTCACTCCGGCGTCCACGCGCAGCGCGTCCAGAAACCGCCTCGTCGACACGAGTCCAGTGTGGTACGGATCCAGACGGTGGAACAGCATGCGCAGCGCCTGCTCCGTCGACGGTCTCAACAGCAGCGGCGACGACTTGCCGTTCCCCGCCTTCTGTCTGGATGTGTCGCGCTGGGCATGCCCACTCTCAGCGTTGGCCGCCACCTTGTGGCTCCACACTCGCCGCTCGGCTTCGATCGCGGCTTCGCTGTTCCGCAGTCGCGCCTCGCGATGCGCGATGAGCTGACCGGCTAACCGCAAACGCTCGCTGAGCAGTCGCAGCCGCGTCTCGTACGCCGCGACGCGATGCGTGGCCTGGGCGAGCGAGTCCATCTGAGTGGTCACAACGCCGTCTTTCTGCAGCACTCCGTGATGGTCAGAGTAAAGTACCACTAAGTGACGCCAACCCTGAAATCTCCACCACTCACCGCGGAGAATAACGCCACGTCCTCGGCGATGGTCCGCACGCGGCTCCTCTCGACCTCGAGCGTCCGCACGACCTTGACGATCTTGCCCTCCGCCCCCTCACACTTGCGCTGTGCCTGCTCGACGCGGACGCGTTCGATGTCGCGCTGCGCCAGCGCGTCGACAGTTTTCTGCTTCCACAGTTCGAGTTGCCGGCCGAGCTCGTCTTTAATGCGAGCCACTTCCGCCGCCGCGACGGTCTCCTGTCCCTTGCGCGTGCGCGGCGGAGCCTGGAGTTCCATTGACTGTAGCTGCACCATCAGCGCGACGACCTTGTGGCGCCACGTCCCCAGCAGCTTTGTGTACACGCGCGCGGCTCTCACGGGGTAGCTGACTTGCTGCTGCTTCCCGAGCTCTGCGAGTTCGTCCTGCAGCATCATGTCCTGCAGCGACAGCACACTCTCGAGCGCGGATACGCGGCTCTGCAGCAACGCCACGGGTTTGTCCGGTGGCGGCAGCGGTGGGCTGGCCATCTTGGCGACGGCTCCAGTTCTTCTTGTCACGACCATCATCTCCTCATCGTCAGCTGCAATGCTGGGAGCCACTTGAACGGACACGTCAGCTGCTTGCCGCGACGGCTTTCTCGTCGCCTGTGGAGTCGCGGACTGGAGCGTCGCCGGTGTTAACAGTGGCCTCCGCGGCGACGAATGGGACAATGACGCCGCCGAAGACGGAGAGACCGACGGCGAGCGCGGGCCGCCGAACGCACTGAGCTGCGACACTCGCGACCACGCGTGGGACGCGCCGGACAAGTCCAACGCGAGCAGTGCCTCGCCGCCGTTCTCGTTCCGCTCGGCGATCGCCGACTCCGTGGCGAATACTTCTGGTGCCGTCGCGATGGTGAGCTGCGGCTTCTGCTGTAGCGACGCGACGAGACGCTCTGCTTGTGTGATGGGGCGACCGTCCAGTCGCTGGAGCTGCGGCAGCATCGCGACGACCTCGCGCCGGTAGGGCGGCTGCATGGCGATGGGGTTGCCCTGTCAACCACACGCCTTCGTGAGTTCTGGTCCATATCCAGCATTCCATCCTGCAGAAGAGCCAACCTCTAAGGTCAGATCCGCCAAACGCTCGAGCGGTTGGAGGAACTTGAGTTCGCTGAACAGCGCGACGCGGTTGCCACCCACGCGAAGCGTCTCTAGCTCTGTACACGCGCGCAGCTGCTGGAGCGATTCTCTAGACGTGCACACACACACGCACACGCCAAACAGCCACATCCGTCAGACCAGCACCACGCACACGCAGCGAAGATCAGAGTCTGGCAACGCACAGCGCGTTGTCGCTGAGGTCGAGGAACTGGAGCGATCTTCCCCACTGCGCCGTCTCTGCGGGCAGGCTGCGCAGGCGGTTGGCACTCAAGTCGAGCCGCCGCAGCGGCGGCAGCAGCTCCAGGAAGCGCAGCTCCGTGAGCGTGTTGCGCGCGAGCGTGAGCGTCTGCAGCGTCGGGTGCCGGCGCGCGATGGCCTCTACGAGCTCACGCGTGAGCTCCTGCAGCGGCATCGTCGAGCAGGTCCGCCGACCGAGTGTTGGAGCTCTTCGTAGTTTGAGCGAAATCGTCACCATTTCGACCAATCAACAGCGTCCTCGTGGACAAAATCGACATGTGATTGGCTGTATATCAGCAACTGAGGCAACCGGCTGACCATGCTAAGCTAACCTAATTGGCTCCGCGCCGGTGTCTCACTTGCTGGGCAGGAACGAGCGCACGCCGCAGAACCAGAGGTCGCACTTGTAGCGCGCGTTCCAGAGGAACGAGTCGCGGCACGCGGCCTCGGACGCGATGGCGACGCTCGGACACGGGCTGCCGATGCGCAGCGTGACTGGGTACGCGTAGGTCACGACGCCCTCGGTGAGGAAGAGATCCAACGCGAGCACGCGGTTGCGCACCATGTGGTAGTCGCGCACGAGCAGCATGCCGGCGCGGCGGATGGCGTCCACCTTCTCGCGATTGGCTGGGCTCAGCGTCCACCAGAGCATCGGCTCCGGATCCGTGCGGTTGAACGACACGAAATGCTCCATCTCGTGCATGTCCAGCGCCTCCAGCAGCGGCACGAGGTCGCGGTTGACGAGCAGCAGCGCGCCCGTCGCCGGGATCTCGAAGAGCTTGGCGACGAGAAACTGGTGGATCAGCGTCGTGGTCACGCCGACGCGGTACGACCGCAGGTACGACGCGTAGATCTCGCTCTGGTTGTTGGACACGTAGTAGCCCGAGTGCTTGTACAGATCCATCATGCCGCCGTGCGTCGCCTGGAAGTCACCGAGCCAGTGGCGCAGCGGGTACCAGTTCTTGCCGAGCTTGCCCGAGAGCAAGATCTTGTCGATCGGATGCGTGTTCAACGGCGCCTTGACAAAGTCCGGGCCGGCCGAGTGTGGCAGCCACGAGAGCATCGGGAGGTCGCGCGCGTTCATCGAGTCGGTGAGCGAGGCAAAGTAGTCGTCCGTCAGGTACGAGTACGAGCCCGTGAGCACGTCGGCCCGCTTGAGGATCTTCTCGCGCACGACCGTCGCGTCGAACTGGTCAAAGTACTGCAAGTCGTCACTCCACACGACGACCAGCGTGCCCAGCGCGCGCAGCTCCTGGAAGTACTTGTTGTGGTCGAGGAATAAATAAAACGGGTACCGGAACGAGTTGAGGCAGAAGAAGAGCACGCTCGGCGCCTTCTTCGGGTCCTGGCGGTAGAAGTAGTCGAGCGGGTTGTCCGTCACGAGGTCTTCCCACCCGTGGCTGGCCTTGAGGTCGTCGAAGAGGTGCATGAACGACCGAAGCACGTAGCCGCGCCAATCGGCCGAGCACCCGACGAGGAACTTGCGGCCATTCGTGCGGCGCTGGCGCTCGGCGATCCATGCCTTCACCTCGCGCGGGCTCACGGCGTTCGCGTGGTACATTTTGGTTCCCGGGTGCCTGGAGGCATCTCGCAGCGCTTGCATGTCGATGTCCATCTCGTGGTAAAACCCCATGGCGCCGTTGCCATCCTCCGTCGCGATCAAGTATCCGTGGAAGCGCAGGCGTCCGACCACCTCTACCGACAGGAAAAGTGCGACGCAAAGCGCAAGCATCACTGCGGCATTGCGCGCCAGCTTGCGCGGCGTCAAGGGCCACCACCACCGCACGACTGGCGCAATGAGGCGCCGGACAATCGCCGAGTGGGCGAGCCGCCCACCAAAACGCAGCGGCGGCGGCGGCGGCTTCTTGGTCTTGTCGCGTTCGTCGCTCCACGTGCGCGGGAGCTGTTCGGCGCCCATATCCCACACAGAAGAGGCACTGTTGTGGCGCCGCACGGTCGTCGCTGTCGAGCTGCTGGAAGAGGAGGAAGGACCGCTCGCGCTCGCGCTGGCGCTTGGGGTCATGGGGTGCGTGGAGAATCTGGAAGCATGGAGAGTGCTGCCGACTTGCATTGCCCCTCGAAAACTGGGTTTTTGAGGCAAATATCCTGGGTAAAGGGGGGGGCTTTTGGGTGGGCTACTGCCACCATAAGGTCCCATACCCATTACGGTAGACATACAAACATCAAGTGTACGTGTAAAAATCAGCATAGAGTCCAACGTCTGGATGGGGGGGGGCACACAGCGTCACTAAACTCCGCCACCGATTACACATACCAAACGATGGCTACACTCGCGACCTCATGATGGATGCCACGCATGTCTCGTGCCCCGCGCGCGAGAGGAACGCCGTGGCCGCGCACGACGCGCACGCGTGCTGGCCGCGCAGCGTGGTGGTCTCCCCCGCGAGGCACGAGACGCAGTGGTCGCGCGCGAAGTTGGAGGTCAAGCCGAGCGGACACAGCGCGCAGGACGAGGAGCTACATGGCGCACGTGTCAGCAAGTCCAGCGACTAATGACAAGCAGTCGCTTATGACGTACCCTTCTGCGGTAGAGATGGTGCCAGGAGGACACAGCTCACAGTCGCTGGCTTGCACACGCGAGAATGTCCCTCGTGGGCAGATCGCCTGCTTGCCGTTGCGGCACGCGTATCCGCTCGAGCAGACGCTGCAGGATGAACCGGGCGAGGCGAAGGTCCCTGCCTGGCACAGGCGGACGAGCCCGTCGATGCAGATCCACCCGTCGCGACACTTCTCGCAGTGGTCCGCTTTGCCGAAGGAGAAGTAGCCGAGTGGACACTCCCGCTTGATACCGGCGACGCAGTACGAGCCGGCGGGACACCGCAGGCAGGCGCCGTTGTCGTAGAAGAAGCCTCGAGGACACAGGCAGGCGATCTGCGGGTCCGGGAAGACGCCCAGGTGCGTCCACTCGGCTGCGGGCACGGCCTGCGTCGTGTTGCAGTCCAGTTGGAGCTGCATCGACGAGACTTCGAACGGGACGGCGGACGAGAGGTGCACGTAGACCCACTCGGGGCGAGTCGTCACCAGTCGCTGCGCCTGAATGGGGGAGACACTGGCGTTCGCAGGCGTGAGAAGCAGTCGGAGCCCACAGGAAACTCCGCCAGCGACTGTCGCCGCTGAGTGGCGCACGTACGCCTTCACGATGAGGTTGAGGCCCGGCGCGACGAGGCCTCCGTCGATGGTGCGAGTCAGCACCACGCGCCGTCCGCTGCCACTCGGAGTCAACGCGACAACGGACGTGCGCGTCGAGCGCAGCAGCGAGCTCGAGTTGAATCTGCGAATGCTGGTCGGAGTATCCATCGGCGCCTTCCACTGTCGACTCCATTCGCTCTCTGTGAGAAGATGCCACAAGCCGATCCAGCCGCTGAGAACGTTCTCGTCCATAGGGAGGAGAGACTCCGGCGATGGCTGCGGATAGCACGACGCGCCGGGTTCTGACACGACGATCATGATGCTCGCATATCCGCTGACCGCGATCTTGACCGCGGAGGTGGAGACGCTCACCGGCAGTACCGCGAGCGTGAGGTCGACGATAGGCAGGCCAGTAGAAGCCATGGAAACGGTCAAGGTCGTCCCGGCCTGGACGAGGCTGTCTGGGTCTGCGATAATGGAGGCCGCGACGTTCGTCGGCGCGGCGGCGTCTCGCGATGACAACGCGTCCACAATCCTTTGAGGCATCTCGCTCAACGAGGTGAGGGTGACGAGCTTAACCACGTCGCTCGGCAGCGACGTCGCAAACGACTGTCCAGGCGGAAGCACGAGGATCGCGAGCGCCCCGTATTGGCGCAGCGCGGCTGCGAAGACCGTCGCGTCGCCAGTGAGAGAGCTCGCGGCGACGTACGCGACGACGAAGCGACGCAGCGACTGGTCTTCGGTTGCCCATTGCGTGGCGTTTGTCGCCGACAGTCGATCCGCGAGCCACTGCCAGTTTGCCGCCGCCACACTGGAGGAGACGACGCGCCTCACTGTGGAGAGGAAGGTAGGAAGCGGCAAGTAGACACTTGCAGACATGTCTCCAGTCGTGTCTGGATTAAGCAGGCCGACACGAATGAGCGGCGAGGAGCTGTACGCCGTTTGGAGGAGAGCGATCGTAGCCGGCAGCAGGTCCACGACGCCGGTCTTCTCCGTCGCTAATGGATCGACCGCGATGCGTACGTTGAGCGGAAGCGCGCGAAGTTGGATGGAGCTAGGGGGCTGGAGCTTGACTTTGGTGGCCACTGTACGGTCGAGAACAACGGCGGCAACATACGGCGGCGATGGCAGCGGGCTCGCGAGGCTGTACTGAGCCGCACTGCTGCGAGCCTGTCCGCCACCGCCGCTGGGCCCATTGTCGTCGTCAAATAGCAGGGTCAGCACTCGGTCCGCAGTATCCGCGGCGACTGCGGAGACAGAGCCGCCGCTGCCTGTGTTCACCAATTCCAAAGTGACTGATCGACAGTTGGAGCCGATGACGGAGCCGGCAAACGACGCGACGGAAAAGCTGAGCGTCGTCTCCTCCACGCCTGATGCGAGCACCACGGAGGCGGGGAACGCGGACGACGGGATCGCCGTTGTGTTGCTGGTCTTGACCTGGACTTGAGCGCGCAGCTCGCCGATGGCGCTGCCCGATCGTCGAACGCGCAGACTGAAAGAAGTAGACGAGGACGCCCGCGTGCGGATAGTGTACGACTGGTTGTACGGAAAGTACAGCACGGCGGCGCTCGCACTCGCGACGCTCGGATCGATGGGCACGCTGCAGTCTCCGCCCGTCCATCCGCCCACGCAGTCGCAGCCTCGCAGGAAGCAGGCGCCGTTTCCGGAGCATGACAGTCCGTTGGGACCCACAGGACAAAGCGAGAGGAACGACGGTGCACACGGCACGCAGGTCCGCCAAGCGGCCATCGCGAAGGATCCGTCGGGACACGAGACGCAGGAGGAGGCACTCGCCTGCGCGGCGACGGCCATGGTCGGGCAGGTCTGGCAGCCCGCGGCGAGCGAGGCCTCGTCGGTCGTCGAAGTGTAGAAGCCTGGCGGGCAGGCCTCGCAGGATGGGATAGTGGTGTTCGGCATGAACGAGCCTGGTGGGCACGACCTGCAGTTGGAGCCGTCAAAGTACTGCGCTGTGGGGGAGCAGACACGGCAGTCGCTCGGTGCCGTCGCGCCAGTCGACGACGTGAACGTCCCGGACGGACACGGGACACACGTTGCGACACCGGAAGTCGAGTTCGAGTACAAGTGGAGTGGGCACGGAAGGCAGGCGCCGCCAGTGAACACGCCGCCGCTGTAGGATCCCCGGGGACACGGCTGGCACGTGGACCCATCCGAGCCGATCGTCGTCCCTGCCGCGCAAAACACACACATAGCACTGCCGACGTCGTTCGTGACCATGAGCGCAGGACACGCGGCACAACCAGCGACACCCGCGGTAGAGACCGACGCGCTGAACGTCTTGACTGGACAAGCCGTGCAGTTCGCAGCCCCGGCGTCGCTATAGAAGCCGCCAGGGCACGGGAAGCAGACCGCGCTGCCGTTACGTGGGTTGTACGAACCCGCCGCACACTTGGAGCACGCCGCCGCCGCCTGCGGGCTCCACTCGCCGACGCCGCAGAGCGAGCACGCGCTCGCGTTCGCCGCCGAGAAGGACCCGGCAGCGCAGCTGACGCAGCTGCTCGTGCCGGTGGACGCGGCGAACGTGCCGGCGGTGCAGGGCAGACACGTCGACGCCTGCGTCGCGCCGACCGCGCTGGACGACGAGCCGGCGGGGCACGCGACACACGCCGCGACCGACGTCTGTGTGGTCAGCGTGTTGAACGTGCCCGTCGGACACAAGGTACACGCCGCGGCTCCCTGCGCCGAGTACGCGCCGGCACCGCACGGCAGACAGTTGCGCGTGCCCGCCTCCAGGAAGAAGCCCGCGGGACACGGCACGCAGACGTAGGTGCTCGTGGCGTCGCAGAGCGTGATCTTGAGCCCGGTGGCACAGAACGGCGCCGCGTACGTCGCGATCTGCACGCGCTGGCTGACCACGGCGTACCGGTCGCGGCCGCCGAAGAGGAAGAGCCGCTCGCCCAGCAGCGTGATCGAGTGGCCGCGCCGCGGCGGCGAAAAGTCGGCCGCGAACCGCAGCGCGAGCCACTGCGTCGCGTTGATGTTGAACTCCCACAGGTCGCTGAGAAAGTCGCTCGGGAACGAGTACGAGCCGCCGGCGATCGCGACTTTGCCCTCGTCGACGAACACGATGGCCGCGCCGTAGCGCGGGCCCGGGCCGCGCGAGCCGATGGGACGGAGCTGCTCCCATTGGTACGTCTGGCTTTCGACCGCGAGCGAGCCGCTGGTGGGCGCCGGACACAGCCGCCACACGTCGCCGTAGATCAGGTTCGTCTGCGAGCTCTTGCCGCCGTAGAGCAGCAGACACGCGGCGCGCTGCGGCGAGAAGATCCGGGACACGGGTGCGGCCGCGTGGTACGCGCGCGCGTCCGGCCGCGCGGCCGTCGCGTTGACCACGAGCTTGCGCCAGTACACGCGCGGACTGCGGTCGCCGCACGTGCCCTGGACACTGGCGCGCGGCACGAGCGCGAGATGCAGCTGCGTCCCGATCTCCGTGTACGAGTCCGAGACTCCGCCGAAGACGACCGCGCCCGTGAACGACGCGTTCTCAAAGACCACCGACAGCGAGTGGCCGACGCGCGGGTCGGGCGTGGCGGCGAGCGAGACGGTGTCGCTCGCGGGCACGACGAACTGGTCCCATTTGGCCTGCGCGCTGTTCGCGGCCACGCAGAGCCGCCAGAGGTCGTTCAGGAAGGCCGAGTTCTGGCCGCCGAAGAGCAGCACGGCGCTGGGCCCCGCGAGCGCCGTCGCGTGCTCGACGCGGGACGCCGGCGAACTGAAGACGTCGTCTTTGTCGAGCACCGTCGCAGACGACTGGATCTGGTCCACCGGGAGCTTGAACGCGTCGCTCTGCGGGTCGTACACGACGGTCGTGTTCACCACGACGGGCTGCGCTGACTCGTACGCCATGCCGCCGACGATGAGTACGCGCGCGGGTGCCGCGAGAGCGACGGCGGTGTGCGAGATGCGCGTGTACGGGCCGCCGCTGCCGGGCGCGAGCAGCTCCCACTGGAGCGTCAGCGACGCGTTCTGCGCGGCGTCGAAGCGCACGCACTGCGCCTCGAGCGACGCCGACGCCGATGCCGACGCCGACGCCGACGCGGCGTCCTGCGCGAGTGTTGACGCGGCCCATTGCGTGATGAAAGCCGAGGCGACGGAGACGCGAAGCGCGCGCGAGGGACGGCGCCGCATGGTGCTTGTTCTTGTGCGGGGCAGACCGCTCAGCCACGCGTCCGCGACTGTTGGCGCCTCCCAACAGGCAGGAGGACGGGGAAGCGGCGATCACCTAGAGAGATAGAGAAAGAGACGTAGTGGTATCCTGTACACATGAGGTCCATGAGGAGACGCAGGCAACCACAGCGTCGAACATGCGGACGCCGGGTCGACTCGGGGGAGGGGGTACAATACTTGACGCGTTGAACTTGCATCTCATTCTCAAAACACGGTGTGATGTTTGCTTCTCAGCGAGCGGGAAGATACCCCGTGCAGTCAGTGGCGTAGTGGGTGGCTCGTCGCATCGGATTCTACCGGCTCGCCCACTGGCTAGTGCCACCGTCGTCCATTTTTCCGCCCCATTCTGGCGGGGCTTCAACACGCTCAACTCCGAAGAAGAGAGGGGAGATATCGACGGACGGACGGAAGGGAAAGCAACAGGACGGCGCGGTTCCCGGTCTCTGCTGCGACGAGGAGGCCCCTAGAGAGACAGCGCGATGCACTACGAGTACATCGGTGCGCTGGAGGTCACGTACGGCCACGCGCTCGCCGGCGGCGGCGGCTTCCGGCGCGTCACCACGCCCGAGGGCAACGCCGCGGAGCTCGCGCCGGCCACGTTCCTCTGGTTCAAGCCCACGAGCACGAGCGCGAGTGGGAGCACCACGACGGGCCAGTCGCAGCCGCTGCCGCTCGCTATTGTCCATCTCCATATTGGCGGCGAGGCGCTTGCGGAATTCCCAGTCGACGCGCCCAAGAGAGAGCGGAACGGCAAGTCCCAAGGCGGCAAATGGATGCGCATGGACAAACCCATCGACCGCGTGCATGGTCTGTACGTTTGGTATCTGGCGCTGGACTGGCGTGGCCCTGCGTCAACGGAGGCGTCGCCCAAGAGCGAGTCGAGCGAACAGGGCGAATCAACAGCACCGACGGTGGACAGCCTGAGACCGATCAAGGACGTGCGAGTCGTGCGAGATCTAAAGGATGTTCCCGACGGATACGTCTGCATGGACGCGCCGCCGCTCGTGACCGAGACGTCGGACGCCAAGGGAAACAGTGAGTGTCGTTTTATTACTGCAAATATTGATGGTGTCTGCAGTGGTGAGGTCGCTGACGTCTTCTTATCGATGGCCCACAGAACAAGAGCTGCGATCGTATGTGTGCTTCCAGCGACTCGAAGACGACGATCTATCGGGCTCAGCGTGGACGCTTGCATCGCAAAAGTCGGGTGCGTGGGTCGACGTGCGCGACCTCGCAAGCAATCGCTGGCGCGTCGGCCAGGTGATCAATGTGAGCGCCAGCGAATGCCGTATCTCGGTCACGACCTGGAGCAAGAAAGCCGCGGCAGCGTATCGAGACGAAGTCGTGGCGTTTGCGACGAGCCGCAGTCGAGTCGCGCCGCTCGGTACCCACACGGACTTGCATTTGTCGCCATCGTATCCGATCTGCCGCAAGCAAGGTTCGCCGTGGAACCTCACCCTGAAAGATCTCGAGCAAGCGCGCGCCAGCTTTGACCAGCAGTTCTTCACGACTGATAGAGTGATCTTGCTCCAGTACCTGAAGCAGAGACTGCTGCCGATTGTGGAGAAGTCCATGATTTCGTTGTTCTACTCGAATGAACTGGCCGAGCAAGTGAGTGCATTCCATCAGCACGTCGTGAAGAACATCGTCACGTGGTTTGTTGGACGGAGTACTTCCGAAGCCAACCGGAATCTGAGCGAATCCGGCGGTACAAGGAGTCGCAGTGGCACAGAGGAAGATCCGAGTGGTGTCGTGCAGAGTCTCCTCTCAATATTGCGCATTGTGCTCAGCGGTATGAGCGCACCATCCTCTGCGATGTTTTTCTATATCAAGTACGGTGGATCGTACGCTACGATGAAGGCACCGCAGAATCTCGTATACACGTTCTACCTTACAAGCTCTGACGCGCTCGCGACAGTTCCGATGCGACACCCGTGTCGATCAACGTTTTACGTGGACGTCATTGACGTGTTTCTTCAAGCCGGTGGATTCAAGTTCATGCTGGATCGCATTGGCCAGCGCGAGGTCCCGTTGGTCGAAATTGCTGTGCTCGCAATGATTCTACACAGTGCAAAGCCGTGCCTCGCGATCGTTCAGAAGCGGAAACGAAGTAGTTCCTCGTCGTTGGCTGCAGCCGCAACTGGGCGTCGTAAATCGTCTTCAGCTACATCCGAGAACCAGCAGCTTGTTGAAGACTTCTTCCGCGAGTTTTTGCAAGCGGTGCTCGCGAGACTTCGGCGAATGCAAGGTGATGAGCTCAAGGATGAAGACGGCTTGGTGGAGCACATGATCGGTGTACTCGACGGTATTTATCGGGACGGGGTGTTCCTGGGTGGGGAAGAGGCTTCGTCTCATTCCTCTGTGCTGACAACGACCAGTGAAGGAGCAAGCAGTGACTATTCGTCCCCGCCCACATCATTGTCATCGCTGACGACGAGTGAGCTTGTGTTCGCAGAAGTTTTCGAGATGTTCCATCTTGATCTCGCCAAGAAGTACATCTGCTGCCCCTTCTTGGCCCAGAGATTGTTGGGTGTCGCTCGCTTGAGTGACCTGATTGCAATGGCGCAGCGACGTGACGCGTTACAGAAGAAATCCAGCTTCAACCTGAAAAGGACTGCTGCTGGGGCTGCAGCGACCGCCGCTTCATCGTTGGGGTTTGGGAGTGGGGCTTCATCGTCTTCGGATCCCTCAACTTCAAGCACAAAATGGCTGCGCTACAAGTTCATCATCGAGTGGCTCGTTGATTCAGACGTGATTGAAGTGATTCTTGGTCAGAAGGAGGCCTGCTCCAAGTATGGAATGCGCGAAGGTATTCATCTGGAGTTGCTCAAGCGATCACGAGCGATGCTCGAGGCATTGGCTCAGAGCGGGTACCTGAGTGAGACCCATCTCTCTCTTTTATGGAAGGCTACAATGAGCCAGCTTCGGACAGGTCGAAAGGCTTTGTTTGAACTACTCATTTCGTTGAGTTGCGAGATGACGGCAGATATGATGGACATCGTCATGGTTCTGCTCACCCAAGTTGGTATTTACGAGTACGATGAACTACTCCTGCATTTCATCCAAAGACTGATTGAGATCGCGGCGAAGAATGCCGTAGAGGCCGAGAATGGAGCGAAGAAATCCACGATCACAAGCCTCGTCGGGGTTTACTCGAAGCGGACTCAAAATGCGCAAAAGGATGCTGAGACATCAAGCAAGATCGTGTCCCTGGGACTCTCTCTGATGTGGAATGCTATCGAGCATCAGAGCAGTGGAGAAGAAGATTCCGAAGCTGACGCATCGATGGCGTTGTCTTCAGCATCAGCAACAGTGGCAGTTGCATTTGCCGAGTCGTTGAATCATGTCCATCGCATGTGGGCCAGCAGCGGATTGAGTTCAGCATCAGCCAAGGAACAACAACAACTTTTATCACAGTACGTGACGAAGTGTGTCGGCATAATCAAGGCAGGAGGGCATTCGACGGAGATGGCGATGGCGATCATCCAGAAAGTGGTTGAAAACTATGGGCGAACCAGCTCGGCCACCGGGTCTACGCTTGCCATGGCGCGGACTACCTTCCAAGGTGGGGGCCTGTCGTCTCTGGGTGGTGGCACTCCAAGTGATCTGATGAAAGATCTTCAGTCGAAGCACGCGCTTATTTCTCTAGTCGTCGCAGAAATCGAACGGCACATGGGTGCCGTCCGCCAGAAATGCAAAGCGACGCCACATCAAGGTGACAGTGTGGCCACGCGTCAATTGGTTCTGCAGAAGCGTCTGTCGTTCCTCGCATTCATTGTCACCTCGTCGGATCTTGAGCTGTCGTACAAGCACATCGAGCGGCTCTGGTCATGTTTTGCTGCGGGCTCAAGTATCGATGAGAGCGAACAAGAACGGGAGGAGCTTGATGCAGAGCGGAAAGTGTTCTTGGACTGGCTCAGCGGCATCATTTCTGATCCTGCGGACTTTGTTCAGCGCACGTACGCAGGGAAGCATGCTCTCAGTCCGGCAACCACCGAAGAGCTGTTTGGCGACTTGACGAGAGGCACTTCGTCCGATAAGGGCCGAATTGTGACGCTTGACACTGCTCGGATGAGTGAAAGCGCCTTCTGGGTATTTGAACGTCTCTTCCGTTATGTCAACGTCGCGAGCAAGCGTATGACCTGCGCCTCCACCGGAATCGGCCCGGTCGCTGGTGAGGACCAGATTACGGTCGAATCCATGGATATGAAAGGCTACGAGACGCTTTTCGAGATCGCCCTCAGAGCAAAGCAAGCTGTCAGTGATGTCGCGATCAACTACGTGGTGCACCTCCACTTGCGGTTGGGCTCCAAGCTCGTGAAGCGAGAAGTATGGAATGACTTCACACGTGGTTGTGTCAGTCGGCTATCAAAGTTGAAGGCTGCACCAGCTGAATCAACGTCCAAGGAAGAGATCAGGCGGTTGCTGGTCTTACTCAACACTCTGCTGTATCAGTCCACTGTCCAAGAAGCTGACTCGTCAGCGTCAACACTGGATGCTGCGGACGACCTCACAGTCTATGTTCGAACTCAAGACGGCCGCGCAGCTGCTCCATTTTACTTCAAGCTGAAGCGAACGGTTCTGGTTGGCGAGCTTCGCGACCTTGTCGCCCGCGACAGTAGTCATCCGGCTGATCGCGTGCGACTTGTGAACGACCTCAAGGTGAAGCTCACAGCTCAAGGTCATAACCGACTGACGCTTGAAAAAGCTCAAGTCATCCGAGCTAGCGCGGGGAGCCAGGGCACTTCAAATAGCAGAGCCTCTGTGGCTGTTGCTACGACTACTGCAAAGCGAAAAAACTACGTGGAAGCAATCCTGCTAAATCGCCCCGACAGCGACACCATTGGGCACGTCGAGCGCCCGGTGCTAGTTGGAAATGAGAGCGGTCTTGGGAAGGAGATGAACGACTGGGAGGCCGTCAAGTTTGAGCTGTCTTCGAGCAAAATTCTTCGCGTCTTACAGCAGTTTCTCGTGTTATCGATTGACGTCAGTGAAGAAGCATGGAAACTGCTGAAGCAGCTCAACTATGACTCGGCCTTGGAAAAGAAGATTCGAACGCTTGATGATGCGCTCAACATCGACGGATCGATTCGCTCAGCCCCGCCTTCATTGGAATGGAACAAGTTGCTCGATGTGAATTTCCCACCGAAACTTCTGTACCAGCTGGAGCTTGTCGAGAAATTCGCTGTGACTGCTTCCCCGCCGTCTCCAGGTACAGACGAGACGATGCGATCCGAGGCAGTCGAAGGTGGCGACGCAGGAATCGGGAATGCTTGGAGCGAGTCGTTCACGTCACTCGGTGGTCTATCTCATGTCGTGGAATTCGTGCTGCGAGTTGACGCCCAGCAGCTGGTGCCTCAAGGCGGATCTCTGTCAGTCATGTGTTTGGCACGAGTATTCCACTTGCTGGATCATTTCTTCTCCATTGGCAAGCACACGATGCGACTGCATAAGGAGAATGGGATAGCAGCAAGCCATGACGTGACTGCAGCAAGCCATGACGTGACTGGCAGCTTCGAGCTAGTTGCCATAAAAATATTCGAGATTATGCGATGCATCCAAGGACTCGGCAAGGACGCGTCTCTTCCGAAGACGAATAAGGTACATCGGCCGCCAACTTCCTCCCCGTTGGTTCTTCCAGTATATGAGCGTCCGTCACTGAATTCATCCGACACGTCTGAAGTGGCACCATCGCCGAACGAAGCTGTGCTCGTTGTGAAGGCCTTACGACTCCTCTCGACAACTGCACTCGCTCATGGTGACCACAGCTCTGCGGAGTCTGAGAGCACTATTTCTCTTCTTCGATCTATCCCAGACGCTGGCACTGTGTTGCTGAGGAGCCTTGTGGAGTCTCCCGACACGACGACCCGCAAACAGGCGTCCAAGACGATCGCAGACTTGTGCAGCTCGAAGAAGAACGTGCACGCATCGGATCGTTCCCAATGCTATCGATTCTTCTTGGACCTGCTCGCCGACTGTGAGGAGGCTGCCGAGTTTGCAGAGTATTACGAGCTGTACTCACATTTGATCGGGGGCACGAATGGTGCTGACGTTGATGACCTCACTTGGTTTAAATTTCTGCCCGCCTGTGTGAAGCTCTGCCGACGAGTCGTCCAGTTTCCAGACCCAGCGACAAGTCAACTTGTTGCTAGCAATCAGCTCAAGTCGTCCCAGTTCCAGTCCTCGAAGGTCATCGGCCCAGCACCAGATGCTGTTTACGAAGTCCTGCTGTCGACGCTGCTCTCGGTGCTGCGAAGAATTCCTCCCATTTTAGCGGAAGGCTACGACTCCCCAAATGGCGAGCCTCGGAGTTTGCGTGAAGTTGTTGTTGCCACCATCAACGCTGAAGAGGGTATAATTGAAGAACTCTTCACGCATGGCCTGTTCCCGGCGAATGCGAGCGCCACCGAAAAAGATGAAGACGAGGAGAGATCGGCTCAGTATTACTTGAAGCAGCCGAAGTGCAAGAGTGAATCCTGTCGGAAGATCGCCTTTGAGCTTCTCCGGGAACTAGCCACTGAGAGCGTGGAAGGTCTCCGTTATCTGTTCGTTCAGATGACGGGGCATCACTCGCTCCAACCGCCACCCGATCCATCGACGAGTCAGCTAGCAGCACCTCTTTCGTCAAAGAAGAAGCAGCGCTCGAATACGGCCAAAGCGTTGGGTTACCATGGACTCGAGCGTGGCAAGTACGTCGGACTCAAGAATCTCGGTTGCACTTGCTACCTGAATTCGACCGTCCAGGCGTTCTTCATGATTCCCCGATTCCGACGTCAGCTTCTCCGCTACGCCTCCCAACCGGATGGCATTGTCTTCCAGCTCCAGTCGTTGTTCGCCCACCTAGAAGGCAGTGCGAAGGCCTACTACAACCCAAAATCGTTGACGATGGCGATGAAGACGTGGGAGGGTGAACCCATTGACGTGAATGAGCAGCAAGACGCCAGCGAGTTTTTGACCTCGTTCTTTCAACAGATCGAATCGGAAATGAACGGTCGAGCCGAAGGAACCGATTCGTCCGACTCGGCATCGGCGAGCATTGGGCACATCATCACCGATGAGAATATCCTCAATTCATTCTTCGGCGGGGTGTTCAGCAACGAATTGGTTGCAGAGGGCGATCGCTACAGCGAGCGATTTGAGCCATTCCACTTTATTTCTGTGCCCGTGCGAGACCGCAAGAATCTGCAAGAATCCCTCGATAGCTGGGCGGAAGGCGACAAAGTGAGCTACACGTGGGAGTCTCCAGTACCGGAGGCTGGTGGTGAAGTCGAGAAGGTGACACTTGATACACACAAGAGGATCTCCATTCACAAGCTTCCTGACCAGCTTATCATCCACCTGAAACGGTTCGAATTCGACTTTGAGGCGATGCAGCAGATCAAAATCCATGATCGATTCGAGTTCCCGATGGAGCTCGACATGTACGCTTACACGAAGGAAGGCCAAGCAGAACAGCGCAGCCGCAAGCGAAGCCACAGTCGAGATGGAAAGAAGGCTACAGCAAACGTTGAGAACCGAATGCGTGCCCCGGAGTACTACCAATACGACCTGGTCGGCACCGTTGTCCATATGGGCTCTGCCCATTCCGGCCACTACTATTCGTTTTTGCGGGAGCATGAGGGAGCGAAAATGTCAGGAGATACGAACGGTCAGCAGTGGTACGAGTTCAACGACACGCACGTGACTCCGTTCGACGCTGCCGATATTCCTGAGGAGTGTTTTGGTGGTCAAGACGAAGAACGAGATGATTCGCCGATGCGAAAGAAGAAGAAGACTCGCAGCAGTTTCATGCTCTTCTACTCACGCCGTCAGCCGAAGCTACGTATTGACTCATTTGCAGCGCCTCACCGCAAGTCACTAGCGGTATTTGCGACGGCACTGTCGTTTCTTGTTCGCCTCAAGACGCGTGTGCGCGGTCGTCTGGAATACTTGCGCAGCCGCAGCCATGTCCTCGCACCGGAGCCGATTCGTGAGCAGATCTTGCTCGAGAACCGCATGTACTGGCGAAAGAAGTACCTCTTCAACCGCCACTACCTTGACTTCACGTTCCAGCTTCTTTCGAGCTGCACGGCTGGGTCTGCCGAGAACGGTACGATCACATTCGAAGGGCCGATCGATGTTCGTCTGGAGGCACTGCAGCTCGCGACAAGATTCGTGTTCGGTACACTCTGGCAGAGTGGTGACGTCGCAGCAGTGCTCAAGTGGAAACCGGCACTGTGCGCCTTGTATCGCGATGAAGTGCGTGGCTCCCAGTGGTTACTGTCCACGATGCGCGACAACGATTCTCTGCTACTCGAGTTCTTGGTTAGCAATGAACACGCTGAAGTGCGTGAGCTCATGGCGATCGTTCTGGAGGAGGCCATCGTGACAACTTCCCACTCTGCTGCAGTCGCGATCGCGCAGGCGCCCAGCCCGAGCGCTAGCCCGGATAAGTCGTCTCGCCGACGTCGATCATCCACGACGTTGCCGCCGTCGTTCGAGTTCATGTTCCTGTTGTTCCGACTTATGCCGTGGCTGCTGACTGTACCGACGACTCAGCACCAGCAGTATTTTGAGGTGCTACTGGGATTCGCGCTCACGGGCCAAAACGAGTGCACCTTCACGGTCGTCAACAGCGTCGTCGGCGCCATCGTATCGCTGGTCACGGGGCTTGCGGCGACCCAGCCTTTGCTCCAGGGCGAGCTCAAGCGGGTGAAGGGTCGCACGATAATGAAGCGTATCGAACTAGACCAAGTGGAACTCAAGTTGCTGTCGCTGTTGATCCGAAGCGTTCCGCCTCCGGCGATGGATGTCGCAGGAAGTCACGTTCTGCCGCCAAGCATGGCCGCGAACCCGAATGCTCCTTCGCTGCCCGCTGTTGACCACGACGTCGTGCTCAGCGAACGCTTTGTCACGCTGCTCACGCAGCAGGCGTCACATTACACCAAGTCAACAAAACCGCTGGAGCAGATCGTGATGCATTTGAGTTGGCAAAGCCGGCGCGTCACGAGCATCTTCATGGACACGATCATGCACGGTATCGAGAGCGAAGACCACGACGACGTCAAGGCGTTCTTCCGCACGCTCAACACGATGTACAAGATCAAGGACTCGCTCGCGCCAGAGCGACTGGAGGACGGCATGACTAAGCTCGTCGCGATCATGGCGTCGCAGCAGAAATTTTACAAGGCGACCGAGACGTCCATCGACATGTTCACGCGGCTCTCGAGGCGCCACCCGCGGAGCGTGACGCCATGGATCCGCAATCACCATGCGAGTTGTGCGTGGATGGAGAAGTGGCTGCTCGGCCACCGCGGGCCCGATGGGTTCCTGCAGCAGGGCCGAACGGTGCTCGTCAAGCCCGACAGTACATCCACTTGGGCGAACCTGAGTCCACGAAGCGACCAACTCGTACGAAGCGTCGACCGCGCGATCACCAAGCTGCTGCCGCGCCTTCGCGGTGCGCTGGACGCGAACGACGGCGTGGACTCGTTCTACGATTCCGACGACAATCCGTCGCGGCTCGTGGGCAAGCGCGTGCGTGTCAAGTGGGCCAAGGAGAAGTGGTACGAAGGTTACGTCGAGCTCTTCGACGATCGCACGTACGAGCACCTCATCGTGTACGACGACGGCGACAAGCGCCAGTACCGCATGTCGGACAAGATTTTCTATATCGTCGAGGCGCCGCCGGCCGAGATTGGTGGTGCCGCCGCGGCGCCCGCGCAGCCGAGACGCCGCGAGTCCTCGTCGGCCGATTTCTAACGACTCGGTGTTCCTTCCAGTGAGATGAACGATTCTGTAGCAGAGGAAACGCGAAGAACAATCTTACAGCGCAACCCTGGAAAGATGCAGCTTCGCGTCGCTCAAAGTGGACTGACGCTGCGGTCGCGCCGGTCGCTGATTTTGTTTTCTATTCTACAGGCAGCAGCCAATCCCCCCTCCAACGAGACGGAGTGTCGGAGCAGCTCACTCACACCACGAAGTTCTTGCCAGCGATGAGCTTGGATTTCCGTCGTCCGAGAATCGGTCCGGCCGTGGCCGCACTGGCCGTGGGCTTGGCCTGGCTCTTCGCCCACGAGTAAAACATGACGCCGCAGACGACGATGAGCGTCGCGACGCCGCGCTTCGTGTCGAAGCACTGCGACTCCTGGTGGCTGCAGTACAGCACTGAGCTGATGATGAACACGCAGACAGCGCGCAGGCTCTGCATGATGCCCGTCGTGACGGCGCCGCTCGAGCCCAGCATCATAAAGTACGTCAGGCCGTGCGCGAGCTGTGAGAGCGTGTAGCCCAGCAGCGCGACGAGGATGCCCTGAGGAAGACGACACACATCCACAGTCAGTGACGGCGCCACACACGCATGCACATGAGCAAGCCTCACCGTCGTGTTGCCGCTGGCCTCCTCAATGGGCTTTGTGACGAGCTCGTGCCACGCCGGCAGCACGAAGAACGCCTGGTACACCGCGACGATGGCGACGCACGCCGTGCCGATCTTGAGGCACAGCTCCTGCGGCTGCGGCCGCTCCGGCAGCTTGAGCATGAACTCGCCCGTCACTGAATCATATCAATCCGCAGCACCCGTCAGCGATGGATCGTCGTATCTAGGCAGTCCTGTGGCGACGCATGGACGCACCGTAGTTGCCGCCGTAGAACGCCGCGCCGAGCAGCGTGTTGAGGCAGCCCATGAGCACGACGTAGCTGTTGCCTGGCAGTCAATAGATCTGTCAGTCAGGTGATGGACAAGCAACCTCGTTGCAGAGCAAATCGCTTGACAACGTACGTCCGCCGCCCGACTCGCCGAGCGCGCTGAACGCCAAGCCAAAGGTCACGAGCGCGATGCCCGTCCACTCCTCTTTGCTCACGACCTTCTTGAGCACGAAGCGCGAGAGCAGCGCCGACCAGCAGATCACCGACGAGTACACGACCTGGTAGAGCCCGCTGCCGGCCATGGCGAGCCCCATGTTGGAGAAGATGCAGCCGGCAAAGTCGAGCACGACCGAGAGCCCGACGCAGAGCTGCAGCGGCGTCGCCGACCAGACGAGCAGGCGCAGCGTCGGCACCGAGGCGACGGCGCCGTCCGTCGTCGGCTTGGCGGCAGGAGGAGACGGCGACGACGCGGCGGGCGAGTGCAGGGGCGTCGACGCGTCACTCGCGTCGTCCGTGTCGTCGCCCGACGTTGCGTCCAGCGTGGCCGGGCGCCGCGTGAGGCCCGTGCGCTCCGGTTCGTCGGCGTCATCCAATTCGAGATCCACGACCTCGACGGTCTTGAGAGGCTGCTGGTGGACGACAGGCAGAGTGGAGGAGGGGGCAGTTGACGAGCCGTTGCACACGGGGATGAGGCCAACGAGCATGATGCCGAGGAAGTTGCAGAGCGGCAGCAGCATGGCGCGCTGGTCTGTGAGGCGCGAGCGTGAAACCGTCGTCATTAAACCGCCGGCTTGTTTTCATGCAGATATGGAGACAGAGAGAGGACTCTTACCGCCGGCGCCCTGGTAGAAGACGTACTGCGCGGCGCAGGTGGAGAAGACGCCCGTGAACAGGAAGACGAACTGCACGACGTAGCGCAACAGCAGCGGAGATGACGACGCCATGGCCGTCGACGCAGCCAGAGAGAGAGAGAGAGAGAGAGAAAGAGCGACTGATCGTAGAGAGCGAAGAGAGCGACTGCCCGTACGGAGGCGGAGGAGGAATCGGAGTCCCACGCGTGTTGCTGCTGATCAAGATGCGAGGATGGACATGTCATAGAGAGGCAGTTGCCGGAAAAACCGGTACGGATACCGAACAATCGTGGGTTACGCGGACTCATCCCCTGAACTGTGTAACCTGCTTCGTGCGTCTCTGCTAAATCCGCAAATACGGTTTTAACTGAATTTGATGAGATTTGGCTAGAACCGGATCGACGACAGTGAACCCATCCAGCAGATATCCATAATCTCATCGACTTGTAATGGCATGAAGCCACTTGCATCTCCACGCGAGAAGGCAAACACGATGGCGCTAGTCTAGAGTTGCATTTGCATATACTAGTAATGAAGAGACACACGCGACATTGCAGATCATTGTATCATTGATGGCACAGAAAACAAAGGATGAGCAAGCCAGGCCGAGCTATCTCGCGTGGGGACACCCACACTTGCACGGTGGGGAATGGACACCGCAAACCTTCAATATTGGGCACAGACGGAAACGCCCACTCGCTCGTGGGTGCCTGCTCTCAGCACTTGACTCGACCGCAACTTAGTGCTCGGGGGCGTCGACGAGCGCCTCGAGGAGCGCGCGGTAGTCGCCGCTGGTCTCGCCGTGGATGCGGTCGCGGAGCTCCTTGCCGTACTTCTTCTTGTACGCCTCCTTGATCTGCGGGAGAATGCAGTGGTAGCGCACGACGGCAGCGCTGAGGCCATCCTCGTCCGTGCCGAAGCCCTTCATGGTGCTCTCGAAGAACTCAGCGAGGAACTCGAGCGGCTCGAGGATCATGCGCACAAGGAAGAGCAGCGCCTTCTTGGCATCGCCACCGAACTCCTTCTCCACAGCCTTGATGATGGTGTAGTTGTACTTCTTCGTGTAGAAGGCGTTAACGTTGCGCAGGTGCTGCGGCGGGCTTGTGACGCAGATCTTGATGAAGGCTTCCTCATCCGTGCCAATCTTGCCCTGGCCGGCCGCGTACAGGTCGTCGGCATCAGTCTCAGCCTTCTCCGACGTGTGGAACGATGGGTTGAAATCCAGCATGGCGCCCTGGATCGACGCCATGATGACCTTCTTGAAGTCACCGCCGAGCTCGCTGTCGAGCGTCACAGCGAGATCCTTGCCGTGGAGCGTGAAGTAGGTCTTCTTGAGGATGTCAATTTCAGCGTTCGTGCGGCCAACGAGAACCTAAAAAAACAATGGCCCCGTCAATCGTCCGCGCCACCATACTCCAGATTCAGAAAATCATAAACGTACCGGGAAAAGGTTCTTCTCAATAGTGCCGAGTCCCATGGTGGCGTCCCGGATGATGTCGGCCTCGGCCTCCGGCAGCGGCGCGGCGATCATCGCAAGCAGCTTGCCGTAGTCACCGCCGGCCTCGCTCTTGACGAGGTCCTTGAGGTTCTTGTTGAAGCGCTCCTTGTAGCAGAGCGAGATGAGGTAGCGCTGCTCCGGGGTCTTGGAGCCGATCGCGGCCGTGAGGGCCTTCTCGTCCGTGCCGAGGCCCTTGCAGGCGTTGTAGATCTCCTGCGTGGCGGCCTCGACGCTCTCTGGGTACGAGAGCACGGCGCCGCCGTAGACGTTGTGGGCCGATGGAGGGTACAGGTTGAGCATGGTTGCTGAAGAATGAAGAAGGGGGGGGGG
>JAADVV010000143.1:0-24973 GCA_023335905.1 Pythium pyrilobum | reverse complement strand
CGCGGCGTGCTGCGCGCCTGGGGCATGGAGGCGCAGTTCTCGGCCGCGACGATCGACCTGCTCGCGCAGCTGCTGCAGGTGAATCCAGTGTCTCGACTGGCCAGCGCCAAGGAGCTGTTGGCCCATCCAGCGATGCTCGCCATCGCAGCGGCTGCGTCGCAGGGGGATCTCACGCGGCTTTGAGGCACACACACACAGACGTCTATATGTTGACAGAGTGCGTGCGTATATGTTGGGTGAGGTTTGTTATATGTTGCAAGAAAGTACTTCGAATTTGTGTGTATGTGTCAAATTGTCCTTGTGTTTCTCATGTTCGCATATGCTGTTGAATGCGTACTTAGCTGACGCTGTTGAAAAATTGGCAGAAAACTGTTTTTCCGGCGCCAGCGGAGCAAGTGCTCCACGCCACGTTTGCTCTGCTGTACATACAGTACGTTAGTATAATAGGTTGACAGCCTTGCCATGCATGGTAAGCATGGCGAGCCGCGTCATGGCGTTCTTCGCTGTGGCCCTTCGCGTCAAATCCAGCGGAGAGGTCCAACTCTCTTGCCAAGCGCCAGTAAGCAAGCCACAACCTGTTCTCGGAACGGCCCCACGGCTGATGTTATGAACTGCTAGAGAAAGCGAAGAACGAACGTTGCTGCCCACGACGGGACGGTTTGACGATGGTGTGATGAACATGATGAACAGTTCAGAACATCGAGGGCAGGCCGGGCTCGCGCCTGATGATGGATGCAGCAAACTCTCCGCTGGACGCGAGCGTGAAGGAAGCACGCTCTCCGCTCCGCCCCCCCTCCCCCACGCGTACTGGGCCAGTAGCTCCGGACCAAAAAAAACAAAAGACGAAAAGACGGACTTTTTTGCCACGGTCTCGTTCATCAATCAGAGTGTGTGGAGCGAAGCGCGAGAGCCCTTGCACAACGACCTGCTGCGTGCTCGAACTGCGTTTGGCAGTCGAACGCCCCCTCCAGTGTACCGGTACAGAACGCCATTTACAGAATGAAGGGACACGATTCGATCGAGCCAACGGAACCGCATTCACTTGCTGGGATGGTCGATGTCGTGCGGATCGTACGGTACGGTACGGGAAGTGGTTGCTGGCAGCTCGGAGCTGCTGCTATCTGCCGTGTACTTGGTATGGTTCAAGCGAGGAGGCCGTCATCCTGGGGCTTCGAAGAGGCGAGGCCGATCGGTTGATCCCCCCACGACGGCGCCAGAGCCAAGCAGTGATTTTTGGAACCCTTCTCTACGGTACTCTTACCTACTGTACGAATGCTCGTAGCCGGGTCTCCACGACTCTACCGTACAGACTGTACTGCAGTATTATCCAGTTCACACAAGTCACGTCTCGAGTTTTATTTCCGTTTTTTTGTTCTTGTCAGAGCGAGAGGGGACTGGTGTGATCTGATTGGCTGTTGGGAAAAGAATCATCTCCGTGTGCTTCGGATTTCGGACACGCCAGATTTCAGAAATAAGAACGCTCACAAGAGAATCGACCGTTTATTACGGATTCAACTCGCACCTCAAACACGAGCAAGAGCAGACAGGACTCGCGCTGCGTTTTGTTCCACAGCTTGACGGTCCGCTTCAAAGTCTGTGCTGGGGGTCTTTGTTCTCCGCCCAGTCTCCCTCCACGCGGGTGCCCCTCCCTCCCCCCACAGATCGACTGCACGCGCCAACTTCGTGGCGAAGGGACATGCTCCTCCCCTCCTCTCCGCTCAGAGCGGCGCTCCCCCAGACTGTGGCCCAGTCTGTTGGATGTTGGCACCTCTCGTAACCCGTAACCATCTCCCCAAAGAGCCGCGCGGACGCCCGACGTCCTCACTCTCACTACTCAACTCGCCGTTCAGGAAAAACCCAGTCAACAGACGACGCAATTGCAGGATCATGTCCAGACCCACAGCCGTTCTACCCGCATCTCTGGACGTCGTCCAGAGGGCCCGCACACCCGACCTCTCGCTGCTAAACCCACCGACGCGCTGCCGCCGCGTGCGCGCGGGCTTCATCTCCAGCCTCTCTAGCCTCGCCATCGAGCCGCAGCCGTTCGCGACCACGCCCAACGCCAAACTCTTCCACGCGCGCGTCACCAACACACCCACGGACGACCACGAACGCGTCGTGGTCAAGACGATGCTACTCGCGTCGGCCGACGACGACCGCGCTGCCTTCTCCGACGACCCCATTCGAGAACTGCACGTGGCCGCCCACATCGCCGACCGCGGCGGCCACCCGAACATCGTGCGCTGCCTCGGCGCGTTCCTCGAGAGCGACGCGACCCACTTGGTGATGGAGTGCTGCGGCGGCGGCGACCTCCTTCTGCGGTTGGAGCGCTCGTCCGGCGAGCGGCTACCGGCGCGCGAGGCGCTGGACGTGCTGCTACAGGTCGCGCGCGGGCTCCAGTTCCTCCATCTCTGCAACATTGCGCACCGCGACGTGTCGGTCGAGAACGTGCTCGTGAGCAGTGACAACACATGCAAGCTGTGCGACTTTGGGCTCTCGATCGATGCCGACATGGTGAGCACTACGACTGTGGGCAAGGCGCACTACATGGCCCCCGAGGTCGTGGCCAAGGTAGCGTACAGCCCCGTGCGGGCTGACATTTGGTCGCTCGGCATCCTCTTCTTCATTCTGCTCACGGGCTCACCGCTGTTCAAGATCGCGTCGGCGAGCGCCAACGACTTTTGCGCGTTCAAGCTGCTGGGCGTGCACGGCGTGCTCAAGCTCTGGAAGATGGACGAGCTGTTCTCGTCCGCGACGCTGGATTTGCTGGACGGCATGCTGCAGGTCCACCCATCGGCCCGCTTCCAGACCGTCACAGAGATCCTGGACCACCCGGCGCTGCTAGCAGCCGCGGCGCGGCGCCTCGCAGCCCAGGAGGCCCAGCACTAAGATGCAGAGAGAGAGAGAGAGAGAGAGAGAGAGAGAGACTTGTGAAGGTGGAAGTAGTATCGTGTGTCCTACAGTAATTTGACATTCCGAATGTTTTATGCAATGAACCCCAAATCCAGTCTCTGGATTCCAGACCGTTTATGTCGGATGCTTGTTCGGGAACTCTGATCCCTCGTTACAAATGAAGAAGCGAGGAGATGGCGCTGCTCGAACGCGAAGCAACGCGTCCGCAGGCAGACGTCACGGGCAGCACGGCAACCAAATGCAGCAATTCCGCGCCATCACCAGCGACTGCTTTTTCTGTGAGGGGAAAGTGCGGACTCCCGAAAATCCAGCGGTTGACAAGCGCCATCGCCCATGTCCGTCAGAGAATCTGCAGACCAGTTGCAATCGCGAGCGACAGTGAGCTGTGTGACATACAGTGGGTGGCCTGTCCGTCATATCAAAACTCGACCGCGCTGTCGCGTTCTGTTATTTTAATAGGTAGTATAGAAATACTACCTATTGAGTTTTTTGTTCTTTATTTCTCTTCCCAAGGATTCGATGGAACAAGTGCAACAAACAGCGTGCACGGTGCAGTAACCTCAAACATTCCATGCAGCTGCATGATGCCGACTGAAGTGGCCCCATCGCTTCGCATCATGGAAAGTCTGCCCGGACCGCCACCCATCATGCTTCCGCAGGCACACAAAGCGAAAACAAAAGCAAAAAACGAAAAACGAAAAGTGTTGATACGCAGCGTTTCTGGACTGGACAATAAACAGAAGAATATAACGTTCAAGTAGAACGCGACGCCAGCAAACTGGAGCAAAACGCGAGGTCGAGCACATCAGGAACTTCGCCGCGCGATATTCTCGAGCAAGGGAACGGGGGGCTTCGTTTTTACATGAGATTTTTTTTCCTTCGATGCTGAAGCCAAAAGAAAAATACCCCAAAAAACTAACTCTGACGACACGAGGTTGAAGTAGTCTCGAACAGGAAACTGGAAACTGGAAGTTCGCGGGTCGTGTAAAGATTCATTAGACAATGAGCGCAGTGCTGTTGTTGTGGCACGTGAATTCAATCGGGAAGCACGCCTGGTCGCTCTCTGCAGCACCGAGCGAGCGGGGACTCCAGCGTCCTGTCCGTCGGGTGTGCTTGTAGTCTAATGGACTGTACGGACGCTGCCTGATCCGATTGTCTTTTGATGGAAAACTGGCTGATGGTGCCGTTTGATGGTTTGATGTAGATTGCATGAGGCCACATACCGTACACCGCTGTACTGTACCGCTGGCATCCGCGTGCGTGCGTGTCCTGCGCCCACTCGCTCGTACGCCTCGGCGGCGCCGTGTTTACTGGGGGTTGGTGCCGCGCTCGTGGCGTTAGGCGGCGTCCTTCCTTCCTTATTTTTTTTTATCATCGATGGATGCACACGACCGCGGTCATAAACAGAGGTCAACACGATCGTAGGCATCGCTGCCAGTCGCTCCACCTCCTAATCCAGTTGACTGGCGCCGCGCAGTGGGTTGTACAAGGGCCACTAGCTCGTTCTGTTCATGCATATTATGATAGTACGAGCCAGAGCCACGTAGCGTACACACAAGGCGGCCATGAGTGGCCGCGCAGCGCGAGGTTTTAACATCTCAGTGTGAGTAGTGCGGGCCGGCGTCGTCGTCACTAGCCTCGGGCCTCCATCGTATTGCCTTCAACGCTACTGAAACTATTTTAATAGGTTATTTCACGTGGAAATGGGGTATCAGATTTTTATTAAAAAATAAAAGAACACCACGTATTCTTGTTCGCAGCAAGCACGCTCCTGCTTCATGTCTCAAAGCCACCACCCTTCGCTGCTCGACGCGATTCCAGTCACGTGTGGCGTTCTACAGATCCGTCGACTTGTTGTCTCCAGCATGTACGTCGCCCTGGTGCTCAACTGGGCCATCGTGGGTTTCATCGCCAACGCCAACTGGCTCCTGCAGTGTACATGTAGTGCCCTGCCGATTTGTTGTAGTGCCTCCCCCCGCATCTATGGTGCGGCTCTCTCTGGGCGTCTCGTTCCACACGAGAAGAGCCACACGCGATGTGTTGACGCGTGAGCACGACGCAACGCGTCCGCACGCGGGCGTCACGAGTCTGAAAATGCACCGTAGCAGCAACAGCGAGCAGCATCGGTGGGGAGGGGAAGGCTCGCACCACCGCTAGAGCGTGGGGGGTGGCCGCTTGCGTACTTCGCAAATCCGGCGAGGACAGCGGATGAGAGGGGGCAAGTTCGGCCGGAGAGCGGGACTGTCAAATCGATCGATTTAAGGGTTAGTTGGCCTTTTTCTTTCTTCTTGTCGCCAATGGAAGGCTTCCAAAACCCACCCAATGTCCAATTTTGGGAAATCTCCGCAAGGCGTGGTTTAGGGTTATTTCAGTGACCCAAATTTGAGGAGACTGAATTTTGGGTCTGTAATACAAATTTGCGTCTCAACCCAACTTCTGACCCAACTATGACTCCGTTTCAGTACTGTCAGTGTTAGTGGAAGCACGGCAGAAGCCAAGACCACGCTTCAATCCAAGTATGACGTTCTGTAAGCTCGCTGGGCATAAGAGCGGCGGCAAGTGATTGCATCCGACAAGAGGTTGTAGACGGTGATTGTAGTGCGCGTTGCGTTCTTCTTGCGTGGGTTCGACTCTTTTTTACAAGTAAAAAATAGGTTGATTTTGGACGACAGGGCTGGGCCTCCTTGCTCCCATTTTCACGGGGTACTGTCGGACTAACCCGCGTGACCTAGATGCCAAATGCGTTTGGACACTGGGTAGGTTTTGGAAGTCTTCCAATCCAGCTCCAGTATTATTATAATACTGTACCCAGTGCTCATGGTCGTTTGGAATTCCTCCCTCTCCGTCCGCTGGTTGTGTGGCCCAGCGTAATCGGTCTGCAACACACACAAGGGAGCGACATACAAAGGCAGCCGCCCCGCTCTGCCATGTCCTGTTTGACTTGTCTCCAATACAGTACATAGGTTGCAACTCACGATTCTGTACCGGAACGGTGTGAACCCTTGACGCGTGACCAATTCAAAGCACCCGTCTCCCCTCTACCAACAAGCCACAGTATGCTTCGCACCTCCCACAGACAGAAACGGCGGTGGAGGGGAAGCAAGCTTCTTCGTTATTATCCCTTGAGCGCGGCTCTCAATATCTGTACACACGGCTGGAACTGTATCATCAACCCAGTCCAGACCCACCAACCCACCAACCCACCAACCATCCGTCAGTGTGTCACCATCTAGAAGAGACCGACGCTGTCTCGCTAAGGCACGTACGTGTTTGGACTTGCGGAACTTTGGCAGCGTGTCGCGCTCGAGCATCTTGGTGATGGACCGCTGCGCCACGAGGAAGAGCGTACGCGTGGGGTCCTCCAGGCCCTTGACGACGTCCTGGATGATCGCGCTCTCGAGGTTCACCTGGAGCTTGGCGCGGCCGCAAATGTACTTGCGGTAGATCTTCTGTGCGCGCAGCTTGAGGTAGTTGCGGTGCGGGATGTCCTTGTACTCGTTGCAGTCGAGCCAGAAGTAGATGCTCTCGGTGCAGAAGCTGCCAAGGGTTCGTTAGAGATGGCAAGGTTATGGTCAGGAAAGCGTGTACGTACATCTCCTCGGCGAAACCCAGGAACAGCGACCGCGTCTCCTGGTTCTCGAGGATCATCGCGACGCTCACGGACTCCTCCGCGAGCTCGACCACGGCCTGGACGGCGCCCACCGACCTCCGGTTGCCGCGGCCGCCCAGCGAGGCCCCTGCCCCAGCGGCTGCGTCGCCGTTGGTCGCACCGGCGCCGCCTCCGCCGCCACCGCCGCGGCGTCCGCCGTCGTGCGCGTCGCCGTCGAGCCTGCCCAAGGCGGACTGCCTGGCGTTGCGCAGCTGGCTGTGGGTGAGCTGGATTGTGCGGTAGATCTCGCTCTGCTGGAACTTGGGGAAGAGCGTGGTCTGGAAGAAGCCAAAGATCTCGTCCTGCGTCTTGTTGAACATGGCCGGACTGGGCTTGGCCAGCAGCTGCTGCAAGTGGTTCTTCCGCTCGTCGCGCAGCACGACGCACTCGCGCGACTGCGGGTCGCAGAAGCGGCTGAAGAGCTTCTTGGCCTGCCGCGTGAGGTAGTCCGAGGTCGGCAGCTGCTGGAAGTTGGCGATCTCAAAGTAAAAGTGGAGCTCGTTCAGGCACTGCTCCTTCTCCAGGAAGTGGCGAAAGTACTTGCGCAGGAACTCGAGCTCGAGGAACTCGCGCAGCGTGATCCTGGTCACGTCCACCCAGTCGCCCGACGAGGAGGACGCTACGGCCGACGACGCCAGCGCCAGCGACGGCGACGCCGCTGCACCGCCCTGCAAGCCGGCCACATCGGCGGCGCTCACGGCCAGCGCACTGTCTCGCCGCGATGCCAAGTCCACCGAGGCCGTCGCGGCCCGCGGCGAGCCCGCCAGCAGCGCCGCGTCCATCGCGGTGAGCATGTCCTTGTAGAGGCGGTGCTCGCGGAACCGCGTGAGGTGGCGCGCCTCCCACAGGTTCACGACGTACTTGAGCGCGTCGCCGAACGTGAACTCGGACGGCGACGAGAGCTTGAAGAGGATGTCGCGGCGCACGTCCATGGGCAGCTCGATCTCGAGCTTGCCGCCGCGCCGCACGAACCGGTCAAAGATGCGGCGCGCCTTGATCTGGATGTAGTGCTTCTGGCCGTGGGGCAGCAGCTGGAACTGCTCGGCCTCCTTGTAGAACAGCAGCGTGTTCTCGGCGCCGTCCTCCTTCAGAAAGTCGCGGAAGAAATTGACGCCGACGCCGTTGAGGATCTCGCTCAGTGTCGGGCCCTGCGGCTCGCCCGCGGTGGCGGCGTTGCTCGCGCCCATCGAGCTCTGCAGGGACGTGCGGCGCATCACCGAGTTGCCCGACACGCGCTTGGTCTTGTCCTCTTGGCTGCGCGCGTACTTGAACTGCGCGTACGCGTGCGACCGGTAGAACGTGTCGAGGTGCGAGTGCACGAGCTCGGCGCTGCAGACCAGCACGGCCTCGTTGAAGACCTGCGCGCCGATCGGGTACTCGACGACGCTGCGCAGCAGCTTCTCCTTGGCGGCGCCGCCGAGACAGATCTCGGCCTTGGAGCCGTACCGGATGTACTTGTTGAAGATCTTTTGCGCCTGCCGCATGCAGTAGTCGTGGCGCGTGGCGAGGTCGTGGTCGCTCAGCGGCGTCCGGTCGTGCTCGCACTCGAACGAGTTGACGAGGTCCTCGAACGCGAGCGCGTCCACGACGAACAAGAGGTTCTCGACCGAGTTGCGCTCCTGCAAAAACTCGCGGAACATGCGGCACTCCTGCGGCGTGTTGAGGATGCTGTTGAGCTGCGCGCGCCGGTCGCTCGACGCCGGCCCGAGATTGACGTGCGCGAGCCGCTCGAGCACGTTCTGCATGAACTCGCTGCGCGTGGCCTGCACGTACCCGAGCTTGGAGTCGCACCGCACGTACTCGTCGAACGCCGCCGTCACGATCTCGAGCACGTCGAGCAGCAGCATCTTGAACGCGAGCAGCGCGCGGTCGGCGTTGCGGTCCTGCAGGTACTGCGCCAGTGGCTCGCGCTCGGCGCTCGAGACCATGGGCAGTAGCCGCGGCGCGTGCTTGGAGACGTACACGTCGAACAGGTCCTGCATGAGCCCGAGGTGGAACGAGCCGCCCGTCGGGATCTTGAGCAGGTCCGAGATCTCGAGCCAGAAGAGCACGCAGTCCTCGCGGTAGTCGAACGTCATGCGTGACTGCGTGAGCTTGGACGCGCGCCGCTTGAGCCGCGCGGGTGTGTCGAGGTCTTTGGTGAACTCGGGCGGCTCCTCTTTGATGGCCTCCGCCGCAGACGTCGACTCGAGGAACTTGAAGAAGCCGACGCGCGCGCGCTCGTCCTTCAGCAGCACGTCGAGCGTGACGCTGACGGGCTTCTTGCCTCTTCGCTTCTCATCCACGCGGCGCATGCTGCCCACGCGGTGTAGCTCAGGCTTGATCGACTTGTGGCGCGCCTTCGCGCCGGGCAGCGCGACACCGTTAGACTTCTGGGCGGACAAGGGCGGTGGAGCTGACGGAGAAGCGTCTGATCCATCATTCGTTGCTGCTGCTGCGAGCTGGGCAGCTGCTGCAGCCGCAGGAGAAGACACTCCGGCCATCAGTGAGATAAGGTCGCCGCCGGTGGCGGAGCTGCCGCCGATCGCAAACGTCGCTCGCTTGGTGGTCGACCGCGCGGACGCGGTCATCGACCGCTGCAGCCGCGGCGCGCCGCCGCTGCCCGTGCTCATGTGGCCGCTCATCTGCTTGACTGACTTTGCGGATACGTTCGAGCCGTCCCGTGGGGGCATCGCCGGCCGCTCGACCGCTGGCTCCTTGGCCGGCGGGTGCGGCGCGACGTGGTTGGCCTTGTTGGCCCTGGCGAGCGCACCATCGTCTGCTAAAGTCGCTGGCGTGGCCTGCGGCGGCGAGGGCGGATGGTCGTGGACGTCGATGGCTCGTCCGCCGGCGTGAAGCTTGCCGAGGCACACGCCCATCGTGTGGGTGCGACTGGGCAGGGGCGGAACGAGAGACGACAAGACGGCGGGGGCAACGAGACCGCTAGCGCCGATGCAGCC
The DNA here is from genome assembly GCA_023335905.1 of Pythium pyrilobum. Classification (NCBI taxonomy): domain Eukaryota; phylum Oomycota; class Peronosporomycetes; order Pythiales; family Pythiaceae; genus Pythium; species Pythium pyrilobum. The sequence continues at coordinate 15,472 of JAADVV010000143.1, read as the reverse complement.
CCATCCGCCTGTCGTTCGCTGTCGTGGACGGGTCTCCCGCCGTGGGCGTTCTGATGTTCTGGCTGCGTGACTACACGCCCAATCGGTTGGCGCGAGGAATATACTTATATATATATATCCGTGGAGAGCTATTTTTAGGGCACAACCTGTCATTTCGTATGTACCCATTCGGCAGCGCCTTTTCAGTATACGTTATAAAAGGTTCTCAGATGTCTCGACGAGAGTCAACTTCACCGTTCGCTCAATTCTCCTCTATGGATACTGTTTTAGTTATAGAGCGAGGCGACACCAGCCTGCGCTGCCCTCGAGCGACGTACAGTGGACTGGGTATCGTGGATGATGCGGGAAAAACGCCGCTCATTCAGTGGGCCCATGAACGTGCTGCTTGGACACGACGCGCTGCCCAAGATCCAGGCTGAACGGCCATCTGATCTGCTGTCTCAGCCCGTTTAATTATCCGCACCGTCGAGCTGGCACTGCATTGTTCCCGCTCGCACAATCCCGCCGCCGCGGACAGGGGGGGTGGGGTGGGAGGCATTCTCTGGCTTTTGTGGCCTTTCAGTCATCCAAAACTGTGTTTCCATACGAAATACAATTTTTCAGGAATATTACCTCAGTTCAATGACAACATGGATTCTTGGGCAGGAAGGACCATCACTCTGCGAGGCTTGCTCGTTGAACAAGGTCCGAAGAAGGGAAACGAACACGAGGGGGAAGCGCGCGCTGCACCAGGATAAGGCGACCACGAGCGTGGATGACAAGCCGTCTCCCGAGTATGCGCAGGATGCTAGTGGTCCGCAGTGTGGCGCAGGTGCCACGCGAGTCTGAAGCGTGTAGCTCTCGTGGGGGCGGAGAGGCACGCGTCTGAAGCGACGCGTCGTGAGGGAAGACGACTCTTGAGTCACGTCCGATCTTAGAAATCGCTGTCTCCAGGATTGGCCACGACGAGCCACGCGAGAGAAAAAGAGCAAGAGAAGCAACGCGATGCAGAGCGAGGCCGTGCGTCGGGCGGAGCTGGCGACGGAGGTGGCTCTAGACGACAACAATAGAGAAGAGCGCGCGAAAGAGAAGGCGCTCGGACAACCGGAGGCGGCGGCGCCGGCGCTGCTGGTACACGTGGCATCGGTCGACGACGAGGAACATGACTTTGGCATCAAGCCAGGCACACTAGAGACCGTCACAGTGAGCCGGCGCCAGTGGATCCACGCCCACGAGTCGCCGCTGGCCGTCGCGGCACCCGACGCGAGTCCGATTCTGCAGGAGTTGACGCGGAGCTGGCGCGTGCTGCGGCTCAAGCCGGCAAACCCAATGGATGGACTTGTTAAACAAAAAGAGTTGAGTCCAGGTACGGGTGGAGCAATACGTTGCGCATACATGGTGGTGGCAGTGGTTAGAGTGTGGCGTTTACCGTGTATGGGTTGCAGAACTGACGCTGCTGAAGAACTATGAGCCCAAGTTCTCGATGGGCGAGCCGACGTTTCCCTGCGATATTCACGTTCCTGGGTATTTGCAGCCACGCGTCGCGGTCGAAGACGCGGAGGCGTATCTTGTGACACCGAGACTGCGCTTCACTCTGGGAATGGTGGGTTCTGGCTGGCCGCTGCCTGGATCCCTCTCCCTTCGAGTTGAATTAATGTGACGCCTCTGTCGAGATTAGATCGAGAATCTGTATTGTCGACTGGTGATCTACGACGTGCAGTTCGGCTGTCGCGTGTCGGAAGAATTCGCATTTACGATCTCCTCTGCGAGCAGTGCTGCCCCAGTGGACAAACAGTCGCGAGCGATTTTCTACACACTACCGACCCACGCGACCCAGAATCTGTACATCGTTCTCAAAGTATCCAAAGGTCTACAGGGCGACGGAGATGTGGCGACTGCGCCGTACTGCAATCCAGATAAGTTTTCGTCTGAGGCAGAGCAGCAGCGCCTGGTGGAACGCAGTATCGACAGTAGTCGTCGGCTGGGGCGATACGTCCAACCACTGGCGTGGGGTGTAATTCCACTATGCGAGGGGTCAAATCGCTCCATGACGATGTATCGACAACGAACCACCATCGGTGACGACCAGCGACTCCCGATGATCGTTGAAGCAGCTCGAGGTAACCTTAAGGAGAAGACATTACCGGCGATTTGTGAACTGGACGTCGAGCTCATTGACGAGCAGCGGTTAGAAGAGTCCAAGTTTCAACTCAAGTCACTTAAAACGCTGAGCAAAGACATGTTCAAGGTTCCTTTGCGGCCCATTCTCGAGGTATACGACCCATTCTCGGTGAGACTTCCAGCCGACTGCCAGCAAGAGTCTGCAGACGAGCCCCTCTCTGATATGGAGCCCGTCTTCTACCAGTGTCGTGAGGTACAACCACTGTGCCATATATCGGCAGTCGCGTCGACTGGGCTCTACGGTAGTGGTCCAATCGCAGCGTCTTTCATCCACGCCATGTACGTCTACCCTCTTAAAATCGACCGGTTCCAGTTTCGTAATGTCGCGATTCGAGTGCAGCTGCTGCAGAAAGAAGTCGAGTTCGTGTGTGGTCTGGACGAATTCGACACTCAGAACGCTGTTGTTCGGGCATTCTACGACTCGGACCACGTCATGGCTGCTTCCGTCTTCACGCAAGTGAATTATCATCAAAAGAACCCACAGTTCGAGAGAGAGATCAAGATTTGCCTGCCAGAGCAACTCACTCCATCTCATCACCTGCTGTTCACGTTTTTCCACGTTCATTGCAAGAAGCTGCAACCAAACCAGCAACATCAAGAGCTCGTCAGCTGCTGCGTATTGCCAATATTGGGTCGAGGAGGAGCTCTGCTGGAAGACAATGAGTTCACGTTGAACGTGACTTCAGCTGCAAGTACGTCGAAGAACTCGACGTCAGGAGGTATTATCTCCCTAATACCGGGATACGTTGAAACAGCGCGTGCTGCGGTGTCCACAGATGGCTCCAAGACGACTTTCTCGTGCAGATCTCGCACGCTATCATCGCTTCGAAGCCACAACCCGAGTATTACCGCTTTTCTTGAACCGTTTCAGTCAAGACCGTTGAAGAGCATCGACTCTCCGAACGACGACCAGACAATCGCACGGCTCGTTCATCTCCGCCAGTCACCCCAAGAGATGGTGCGCCACTTCTTTTGGGTGATCACTCGCTTCTCCCTTGCCTACATGAGATTCGGCTCCTTGGCGGTTGGACAAGCCGCATTTCGCACCCTACTGACCGTATTCGAGAAGTGCAGTTGGAGCAGCCAGCGATCGTTCAAGCCCCAGGACTCGAATCAAATTCTCCACGATTTTGTCTCAATCGTATTTGACGAACGTGTCGTTGAAAACTGTGCGGCAAAAATCAACAACTCGAAATCGACTTCCACACAGTCATCAGAGCGAAGGCCACACTCAACACTCCAAGCGATTGCCATCCACTGGCTCATGGCCCTCAAGGACAAAAGCCATTCTGGAGATGTAATGGTGGCAAAGAGGATGTCACTATGTTACTCAAACATATTTCTGCAGCTCATTCTGAAGGCGATGGCGGGCCAGCAGAGAGACAAAGCGACTGCTTTGCCAGTTCGATCCAGTCGGGAGGATGATTTTCTCATCGAAGATCTTCTGGTTGAGCTGGTCGAGAACACGACGAATCAAGCGAACGGGCTGCTCATCCAAAAAGAGGTCAACGTCAGCATTGCAGCGTTTTGTCGAGGGCTTTTTCTCGTGACGAGAAGTTCACTACCCATTCGGATCATCAGCTACTTCCTGGGCTGGACCCAGCGCCTTCAAGGCGACATCAACGTGACCGTACACATCCTGTACCCCTTTCTTAACATCTTGGTCGAGTTCGAGTTCTTCGCGATTGTCAACGGCTTCCAGTCGGATTCGATCGCGAGCGAACGAGAAGGTCGCCGCGGTGCATGGCTAGCACGTTTGATTTTCGACAGACTGCTCAAGGTTGTTGATGAGCAACTAGAGGACCGCATTCGATCGGAGGCACTGCGACTGCTTCGACGTATGTTTGTCGTCCAGGTGTACAACCCACGGCATCAGACGCCCGAGCAGCAAGAGCTCATCGCGCTGATGTATTTCCCGATGATCCCGAGTATAGCTCGCTTCACGACCGACGCCAAGCTTCTCGCTGCGGGACCAACGGTAGTCGACGTGACGGAATTTCCGGACAGCGAGAGATCGTCAGTCTTCAGAAAGGAACTCCTGGTTTGTGTGGCGCATCTCCTCAGCAGCGTGACACTACCGTATTTGTCGTGGTACTTTCGACAAAGCGCGTTGATTGTCGGTGCCGATACCGTCGTGCGTGACAATGCCGAAATACCGTTGAGCCCAACGGCTTCACTTCTTCATTATCGCAGACTTGTAGAAGAGGTACAGAATGTATATGCTCTGGGGTGGAAACGAGGTGGAAACTAACCGAGTATACATCTCTTCCCAGACAAAAGTGCGAGCGTCCGACGGCAGTCGGCAGAGTTTGATCCAGCGAAGTCTCGACAAGGCGTTTGCCGCTGCAGACACTGTCAGCCGAGCACCCGTGTATGATGAGGTTCGAGTGCACGCTTGTCTGTCGCTCGTGAGGCAGGTGATCGAAGTCTTCTTGGCCGACGACTCCTCGTCACCGTCGCTCTCCTCGTTCAGCATTCTGTCGCCAGACCTTGTTCCACGCGATCGACGTATCTCTTTACTAGAACTAGAAGCTCACCTCAAGCAGCGGCGGAGTCGCCATCGAGGCGGAAGTGTGAATCAAGAAGTGTTGCCGTTGCACCGACCGTCAGCCACTTCTGGGGCGAAGAGTCCCAGCACGAAGGCTGGATCGTCCTCTGCATCATTTCCAAGCAACGCAAGTTCTGCTCCTCCGCGGCTGACGAGCCAGAAATCGATGCCTCGAAACTGGGGGAAGAATTACAACAATTTGCAGCGTCGCCCGTCGACGAGCTCCAGCGGTGACGGCACGAAATCTTCGACTCTGGGCAACTCCATCGGCTCTGGGGGTGGGAAGAAAACGTGCGAAGATCCGGACGCGGACGGGACAGGCGACGAATATGAAAGCAACATCCGGAACCTCCATCGCATCATTGCAGACACGGCTCTCAAGGCCATACGCACTGCCATCGTCCAGTTCGAGTGGGTGATTCGTATCATTGAAGCCCCTTTTGACTACCGAGCAAACGCACAGCGTACCAAGCCAGGAAACATCACGGTGGACCACGCCTTCACGCTCCTCGGCTCTGTTGTCGACATTTTCTTCTTGCTCATGAAACGCACAAGTTCGATCGAATGCCTCTGCACGGCAGTCGACGGTGAGATCGACGAGGAGACGGACGACGACACGGACTGCTTTCTCGCAGATCTCTTTCGACACTTGCAAGCGTTCCTACTTCGCTTTCAGAGAGCTCTTTTCGCCACCCGGATTCTTGGGCTTCCTCTCATCTACGATCAAAATCGGATCTTTCTCCTCGTGTCGCTGTCAGCCACCGCCAAGCTTGCGAGTGTTCGGCAGCTCGCTGCCTGTTTGTTGTCTCGGCTTGTACGCGTGTGCTACGAACAAACTGGGAGTTTCCTGCTTATCAAGCGGCCGCTCATCAAAGTCTTCTGCTCAAACTTCTTCTCCACGTCCGCGCTTCAGATCCCCACCGATGCGCTGCGTGACGCGATCGAATTGTGGCGCCAGCCGTTGATGTCGGACCAAGATGAGACACAGGGTGCCGACCACGCGTTTGAGCTTCAATTCCACGAGCTACTGAACAATATGACCAGCCAAATCAAGATTTTTGAGACGTGGCACACCGCGATGTCCGAGCCCGAGACTTCTCAAGATTTTGAAGACCTCGAAGAAGGTTTGTACCGCGTTGTGCGATCGGTGTCATCTCTGTGGCTCTTAGATGTGAAGACCCAGTGGATGGATGCGCTCATTCAGTTGCACGCAGCTCGGAAACAGTTCGCAGAAGCGACGTGCTGCACCCTCGAGATCATTGCCGTCAAAGAAAAAACGCACAGCGCAAATAGTGTGGATGCACATGGGCAGAGAGAGCCGGCGACGTGGCTCGTTGCGGAGCTCCGCAATGCACGTGACCTCGCTCAGAAAGCGGGATGGATAGACAAGGTCGTCGATATCAGTGAGCGTCTACTCTCAGTATTGCGCGATGCAGGTCACATCGCAGAATACCGAGAAACGCTTCGCCATCTCGACGCCTCGATCCAGCAACTTGCGGAAAGTCAGCAGGTCGAGCAGTGCAACCTCCAAAAGTTCGCCTTCTATCGCGTCGCGCTCGCAGGTGACTGCGTCCCACTGACCGTCTCCAAGCACGAGTACATCTACAAGCGCAGCAAGTTTGTGTCCGTTGGAGAGTTTGTCGGTGAAATGAAGGCTGTGATCCGCGCTCGGTTCCCGATGTGCGAGCGCGTGGACATCATTCCCGAGTCAAAGCCGGTGCCGCCCATCGAGAGACACCCGAATGTGGTGTTCATGCGAGTCACCAGTGTCGAGCTGCTTCGTGAGCCGGACCAGCAGTGCGCGGGGTCGACATTCAAATTCTCGACCCCGTTCACACTCGGTGCTGGCACGTCGTACGGGAAGACGTCCGAGCAAATGAAGCGCGTGGTGTATTTGTCGACGGCTCGCCAGTTTCCGTGCATCACTAGTCGCCAGTGTGTGGTTGCAAGGCGAGAACAAGTGCGCTGTCCGATCGATAACACGATGGACGACATTCGGAAGCGATGCGGGCTACTGCAAGACGAAATTGACAAGGAAGGATGCGGACAGACCGATCTGAAGACGCTGACGCTCGTGCTCAAGGGCAGCGTCGATACCCACGTGCACGGTGGCATCCCCGAAGTGATCGACGCCTTCCTCTCCAACGCGAGCACACCTCGCGGGGAGTTGCCCGTGCTGATTGACGCGAGCGGTCACCACATGGGCGACGCTCAATGTGTCGAGAAACGAGAAGAGCTGGCGGATCTGCTTGTGGACTTTCTCGAGCTGTGCTGGACGTGTCTACTGATCAGTCGACTCGCGTTCCGTCGAGCATCGGGCCAGCAAGTGGTGAACGCTAGCTTCTACGGCGACAACTACGGCACCACGGCGACGTCGATGGCGAATTGGCTGTCGTCACCTCCGACAAACGGAGGCCAGACGGGTAGTCGAGGCAGCAGCAGCATCTCCCGCGTGCTGAGCTCGATCGGCGTGCCCATCGTGGACGAAGACGCGTCGGCGTCGCCGCTCCAAGTCGAGTTTGAGAAGAGCTTTGTGACGCTCGTGGACCAGATGCGCGTCAAAGTAGTGTTCGCGTACGCGCGCGAGGGCGACGTGGCGGCGCTGCAAGACCACGTCCAGCGCCACAGCCGCGCGGCCTCCGTCAAGCCCACACCACCACCACCACCGCCGCCGTCATCCTCTGTCTCCATGGTCATGCCGCCTCCACCACCCACAGCAGCCGCGTCCACGCCACCGCGTCCACGGCCGTCGCCCATCGCGTTGGCACCGCCGCCCAGCCCGGCGCCGTGATCAAGTACAGACCGAGGGCACGGAATGCAAAACGGTTTCTTTCTACTACTGTATTCACAGACAGATCCGCAACCACGGGCGTTGCTGCTTCCGATGCGTCTGCCTACTTGCCGCCCGAGAGCAGCAGCTCCTTGGCCTGGTTGATCTTGGTCGCGAGGAACGTCGAGCCGCCCGTGTCCGGGTGGTTCAAAATCAGCAGCTTGCGGTGCGCGTTGCGGATGCGCTCCTCCGACGCGCTCTCGCGCACGCCCAGGATCAGCGCGGCCTCGCGGCGCGTCATCTTGTCCTCGAACGGGCCGTCGTAAAAGTTGCGGTACTTCCACGAGCTCGCCTTCTCGCTCTTGGGCTTGGCCTGGTACGCCTCCCACGCCTACACAAACCCAGAAAGACGCGGTTAGACTCGAGACGGCGACACGGCGACGCGCGGGGCCTCACCTGCAGGAGGTACTTGGCACCCATGGCCGCGCCGGCCACGCCCAGGCCGGCTACGAGGATCGCGGACTCGCGCTGCGGCGTGCTGTGGAACGCGCGAATGGCCGACGGCTGCGGGCCGTTGGCGAGCGCGAGGAACCGCGCGGCCGCGGACGGCTGGCGCTCCGCCGAGGAGGAGGAGGAGGAGGAGGGGACGTGGACCGCGGAGAGCGCGTGCGAGGCCGCGCTCTTGCGCACAAAGCGCCGCGCAGACGTGGCGAGCAGACTCATGACGATGGCGCCGAACGTTCTCGTCGCGGGAGCAAGAGGCCAGGAACCAAAATGCACCGCACCACCAGGCTGACGAGGCGGACGCGACCAACACTCTGGACACAAGAGACAAACAGTCTGGACCAATCCCCTTATTGTGCGATGCCGTCCCCTTTCTAGAACATAGTGGCCGAGACAATCCTGTCTTGTGTGATCGGCCGCGCGTGTGACCTCTATATACGGATATTGCATAGGGCAGGGTTTTTGGTAGTGTACAATAGAGGGTCGCATGTGCGAAGAGCTCACCAACCAAAACCTCCTTATCAACCACCGGCATCAAGCGACACTTCGACGGCGACGACGACGATGGCGAGCAAGGCGGCGGCTCCGAGCGTGCTCACGGGCGGCGTGTCCGGTGGGGAGTTCCTTTCCGTGGCCGGTCTCCGCGTGGACGGCCGGCGCAGCGAGGAGGTGCGGCGCATCCGCACGCGCTTCGGGCTCTTCCAGCGCGTGGACGGCTCGGCGTACTACGAGCAGGGCAACACCAAGGTCGTGGCCGTGGTCTACGGCCCGCGCGAGCTCAAGAACATGGGCACGGCCGCGGCGTCCGCCAGTGTCGCGTCCGTGGGCACCGGCTCGGGCAACGCCGCGAGCAACACGCAGCCGCGCGCGGTCGTGAGCTGCGAGTTCACGCAGGCGCCGTTCGCGACGTCGGAGCGCAAGGCGCAGCGCAGCGGCGACCGCAAGAAGATGGAGCACGCGCTCGCGATCAAGCAGATCTTTGAGGCCTGCATCCAGACGCACCTGTACCCGCGGTCGCAGATCGATATCTTCGTGCAGGTGCTCCACGCCGACGGCGGCGAAGTGCCCGCGAGCATCAACGCGATCACGCTCGCACTCATCGATGCCGGCATCGCACTCAACGACTTTGTGGTCGCGTCATCGGCGGGCTACCTGCAGCAGTCGCTACTCTGTGGTGCGTGGGCTGTGTATGCGGGTAATGCTGCGAGGAGTATTGGGTCTGAACTCATACGTGGACTGTTGTGGTACGTGAACAGACCTGAACTACACGGAGGAGACTGCGCGCGGGCCGCAGGTCGTGATCGCGCTGAACCCACGCACGCAGAAGCTCAACTTGCTGCAAATGGAGTGCAAGCTGCCGCTCGAGATGTTTGAGAGCCTCATGGGCGTGGCCATGGACGGCTGTAACCAGATCTACGACTTGCTGCAGAACGCCGTGCGCGAGAACACGTGGAAGAGATTACGCGCGCGCGGCACGGCCGTCGCGTAAGGCTTTAGCGTCTCAGACCGCATCTCCATTCCCTTCTATACAAGTGTATATTCACGTGAGACTTGAGCTCCATGCGCCGACGGATCTTCTCGCTGCTGTAGCCATGTTGGACCAGCAACTACCACAAACTCAGTACATCGTACTTTGTAAGGTTGCTTCAGTAGTCGTATTTCCCAAATTTGGCACGCACATTTGGCTCGAGTTTCAAACGGTACATATCTCTATATTTATGAATTGTTCTATTCGTAGACATTTTTGACTCCATCCCGAAACTCGCGCGCAAGTGGAACTTTGAAATTGAGCAATTGGGCGCGACACCAAACACCGACCCGCGGCACGACCTCCTCCGACCGCAGCATGCAGCACACGACCCAGCAATCGCACAGCACCGTCGCTCCACCCACCACAAGCCATGCGCACGGAGCATCGATCCACGCAAGAACGAGCGCCGTAGGCAGCGTACAGCCCACGAAATCCGCGATCACAAGTGGCGTTCCCGCCAAGGACCCGCTCAGCAAGAATGCGATCCCCGCCAAGCCCACTGCGGCGGCATTGCAGCCGCAGCGGAGGGCGCTGCACCCGCTGGACGGAAACCGCTTGGCGCTTGCAGCGCCAGTGTCGGTGGCCGTTGGTCCAAAGGCTGCGAGTGGTGTCGTCCCAATCAAGACGCCGTTCGTGTACGTGAGCCGCTTCAGCCGGCCGCTGCCGCCTGCCACCGCCGGAGCCGCCTCCGCGGTGACGAAGACGACACCTGCAGCATCTACCAGCGTCTCATCACGATTACCTCCTCCTCCTCCTCCTCCTGCGACGGCGACGGCGACGTCGCTCACGGGGCTCAAGCGCAAGCAGAAGCATCTCGAAGCGCTCACCGTCGCCCTCGGCCAGCCGCCGCAGCACACGGCGCATGCGGCCGTAGAGCACGACACCGAAGCGCTGCGCCGGCGTGAAAACGTCGCGTGGCTCGACATGCTTGTCGCACTTCTTGAGCGCAAGTACCAGGCGTACGCGCCGCCCGTCTGCGCGGACGACCTGGAAGCCGCCGGCATGCTGAACGCGTACTGGCCGGCCAACGCGAAGCGAGCCGAGCAGCAGCAGCAGCAGCAACCGTCGAGTGCCAAGCGCAGCCGCCTGTCGCTGACGGCGTCCAGCCACCACGCCGCGGAGGACGAGAAGGAGGAGCGGCGCGCGCAGGCGCTGCGCCGCCACGCGCAGCAGATCCAGGACACGAGCGTCGCGTCGACGTCCTGCTGCGGCTGCAAGACCGGGTGCCTCAAAATGTGAGTCGCTCCACTGCGATAGAGCTGGCTGATCGGTGGGGGTCTAATGTGGCTTGCTTGGCTGTACGACACAGGTACTGTGTGTGCTTTAGCACGCGCGGCTACTGCCACGACGGGTGCTCGTGCGACAACTGTAAGAACGCGCGCGCGTGCGCCGACCAGCGGCTCGAGGCCATCACGTCGTACCTCACCAACGACCCGCGCGCCTTCTCGTACGCGGCCGCGGCCGTGCGACCGGCGAGCTCGGCCAACGCGGCGTCCGCCTCGTCGTCGTCGTCGTCGTCGTCGCCGTCGTCGTCCGCGGGCTTTTTCCAGCTCCTGCCGGAAAAGTCGAGCACGGTCGTGCTGCGCGGCTGCCGCTGCAAAAAGTCCAAGTGCCTCAAGAAGTACTGCGAGTGCTTCCAGAACGGGCTCGGCTGCTCCCCGCACTGCCGCTGCGTGGACTGCAGCAACGACGCGTCCGCGGCGGCGCGCGAGCTGCGCGCCAAGAACAAGAGCGACGCCGCCGCGAGCGCGGGCGGCATGTTCCACGCGATCAAAGTGGCCGTCACCAAGAAGCCGAGACGCAACTTCGTGGCCAAGAGCGTGCGCCTGCGGCTGTAAACGAAGCCAGCGAATGCATGGCCGACGCCCACCGGCATAGACATAGAGGAGAAGAAGCGAGGGGCGCTGTGCAAAACAAAAACTAATATAAACGAGAAAAAAAGAATACGATGATTCTTGATTTGAATTAAGCACTGCAGATCCACCACGCACCAGCACCATGGGCATGCAGGTCCACTCGCTTGCGCGCGTCGTCGCAAACGCGAAAAGCATCCCAGCCTCGCACTCACGGAGACGGCTCGAGGGGCGAGACGGTGCGACGGCACGCCACAGCGTCGTACGCGTGAGCTGTCGCGACACTGGCGACTGCTGGGACCCAGTGGGCCCATCGACTGGCGGTTGCGGTACCCGAGATCGAAGACGACCACCACGAGCCCTGGATCGATGCGGCTAGATAATCCACGGCTTGCATCCCGGCCATGATGCGTGTTTCATCAAGAGCGCGCTTAGTGTGTCACAAGGGGTTTGGCACAACTATCCAGGCCGTTGCCCCTGGTGGTGGCCAAGCTTGATCCAGCACTGGAGCAAACACGCCGCGTTGGCCCACCCGTCGATGTCGACGTGCGCAAAGGAGCCGACGAGCAACGGTGTGTACAGTACACCAAGACTAACACCACGAACGGACTCGGAAGCTCCGAAGAGACCTCTGTCGACTGTGACAATGCTGGTGCAGGCCGCTGAACCGTTTGGAAAAGGCAACAAACGGGACGTGTAACTCCGCCAGTCTAGTGGAGCACCGACCAGGCACTGGCAGTCTCAGCTGCCTCAGGGCCTCAGGCAGTGCGGCACTGCCTGAGGCAGCTGAGACTGCGCCGAAACCAGATCGACTGTCCACTTCTGATATGCGCTTGAGGCAGTGGCAACTTGCCGACGAATACAAGCTACTGTAATGGGTATCCTCTTGCGAGTGGCAAGAGGATACCGTACCCATTAGCTTGTATAATACTTCAAATACGTCCACGCCAATGTAATGGACCGACGACTTGAAGCCTTTGAGAATTGGGACGCTGTCCTGTACGGTACTGTACGATTACCACACTGTGCCAATCCAAATGGATGGAAGCGTATTTTAATAACTGTATTTGTTTTAAAGAAGAATACGGCATTAAATACAGTATCTAAAAAAATACAGGTGGTGGCTCGAGTCAACAGCGCATAATACTGTAGAATGGAGCGCTCCATTCAGAATAGAATGGGGTGTACTGTCTCAGCCGGCCGACTAGGGAAACGGGCAGGCAGCGCCACGCTTCTTGGGTATAACACCGGGTTATGCTTTCTCTAAGGATCTGGTTTTATACGTTTCTCTTTCAACCTCCAAGCAGCTGAAGGTATCCGTAATAGGTTGTAGAGGGTTTGCGGTGTTTGGGTTGGGGCAACCTCCTCTCGACATGTCTCGAAGAGCCGGCGCGCGTTGAGGAGACCAAGCACCACGCTGTGCCTCGGGCTGCTTCGCGTCTGCCCCCCCCCTCTCACGCCCGACCCGTTCTCGTGTCGCTTGCAGTTGACGCTACGCAGCCGCGGAGCTTCAACTTGATGGGACGTGATCTCCAAGCATCATCCGCTTCAGCTTGTGGGCGCCGCCGTCCCGCCAAGCGGACCGGGTGACCGAGAGGCTCCCACTCCCCACTTTGCGGTCTTCTCGTCAAGTGTTTCCGGCCGCAGCTCTGGTCTCCTCCAGCCAGTCCAGTATGAAGGTCTCCCTGACGGTCTCCGCTGTGTCGGCACTGGCGATGGCCGCGCCGATGGCGTCCGCCGCGCAGAGCGACGACCCGCTCACGGACTTTACGCCGGCCGCACCCGGCTCGGCGGCGTTCCTCAAGTACCGCCCGGTCTTCCACGTGCTCGCGCGCCACGACTGGATGAACGACCCGTGCGGCCCGTACTACGACAACGCCACGGACCTCTACCACTTGTTCTACCAGTTCAACCCGAACGCGACGATCTGGGGCAACGTCACGTGGGGCCACGCCGTGTCCACGGACCAGGTCACGTGGCAGGACTACCCGGACGCGCTCGAGGACGACAGCACGTGGGACGCTCTCGGCGTCTTCTCGGGCTTTGCGCGTACGCAGGCCATCGGCGGCAAGGACACGGTCTTCTACACGGGCGTGACCAAGCTGCCCATCTCGTACACGCTGCCGTACCTCTTCGGCGAGCACGTGGTCTACGCGACGACGAGCGACCACGGCAAGACGTGGCAGAAGGGCGACAAGCCGCTCATCGAGCTGCCGCCCGCGGGCATGAACGTCACGGGCTGGCGCGACCCGTACCCGTTCGACTCGGCGACGCTCGACGCGGCCTTTAATGTGTCCGGTGAGAGCCACTACCTGATCACGGCCGGCGGGCTCCACGGCGTCGGCCCGCGCATCTTCCTCTACCACTCGACCGACTTTACGGACTGGACGTACAAGGGCTTCTTGATGGCGCAGGAGATGAACACGACGTTCTCCGCGTACAGCGGCAGCTGGGGCTTCAACTTTGAGACGACCAACTTTGTGGAGCTTACGGACGCCGACAACATAACCCACAGCGTCATGATGTTTGCCGCCGAGAACTCGCCCGTGCGGTACCCGATGTGGGCCGTCGGCGAGGTCAGCGCGAGTGGTAGCACTGCGGTCTCGGGCGTGTGCCCGGACGGCGACAGCAGCGCCGACGCGAGCGGGCAGGGCTTCTTCACGCCGGCCATGGTCGGTGTGACCGAGTACTCGAACTGGTACGCCAACGCTGTGTTCCACGACCCGAAGAGCGGCGAGCACGTCGTCTGGGGCTGGATCACCGAGGACAACACGTACGACAAGCAGCCGCAGGGCTGGAACGGCATGCTCTCGGTGCCGCGCACGGTCCACGTCGCCATCATCAAGGACGTGTACGACCCGGAGAACGCACTCGACGCGCCCGGCGACTGGCTCGTCACGAGCTCGCGCGACGTCGCCGCGTCGTGCGGCGTGGGCGGCGCGTCGTCCATCACGGCCAAGACCATCAAGACCGTCGCGTTCCGGCCGTTCTCGCAGCTCGATCTGATGCGCGGCGACACAGTTGAGAACGTCACGGTGGCGACACTGTCGGCCAACGACAGCGAGAAGGTGCTCGCGTCCACGGGCAAGTCGTTCGAGCTTTACGCCGAGATCCCGTCGTTCGAGTCCGGCAGCAAGGTGGGCTTCACGGTGCGGCGCAGCATCGCCGGCGACAAGGCCACGACCGTCGTGTACGACGATAGCGCCAAGAAGATCGTGATCGACCGGTCCAAGTCGTGCTCGGGCGACTGCGCGCCGTTCACGACGGTCAAGCCCAACGGCAACGCGACCGAGGGATGGTTTCACCACTACAGCATCGTCCAGGGCAGCGGCGCCGACTGCTCGGTCGCCAAGGAGACACTCACGTTCCGTATCTACGTGGACGTGTCCGTGGTCGAGGTCTTCGTGAACGACCGCTTCGTGATCTCGTCGCGCGTGTACCCGTGCGAGGGCCAGACGGCGTCGGACGGCATCTCGCTCATCGCGACGGGCGACGCGACCTTCGCTAACGTCACCGTGTGGACCAACCCGAAGAAGGCGTGGGCCGACGACCGTGTGGTGCCGCAGTTCTAGACCGTGGGGGAAACACTCCACGCATTGCGTATGCGGGGCGCTAACGTTAGCTGCATGTAAACAAACGATTTGAATTGCGAATGCCCGTCTCCCACCTTCTACCCAGTGTTGCCGATCTCTCTTCCCAATGCCGATTCCTGGGTCGGCTTCTCCAGTGAGCTTTCCACGCGGCACCTGCCACTTTGTACTACGGTACGTTTTTTTCTGCCCAGAAGCGGGCGCGAATCTCCGCGACGTGCGCGCCGCTGCAGCATCGCGTCGGACTCGTGTCGGATTACGACAGCTGCATCTACATCAAAGGCTCGGAGTTCGCGAGCGCTGACGGCATCAACTCGTCGCGACAGACGACCTGCTCGCAACCTTTGTAGTGATGCGACCCCAGAACGCGTACGTGTACGAGGTCAGTGGCCACACGGTGCAGCACGGTGCGGCTCATGTGCCCGCGCTGCTGCAGCTCTTACATCAGTATCCTCTCGTGACAGAAGCCTCAAGATTACCAAACGAACACTCACAATATGCACCATTCCAATCACT